>VYZT01001272.1:116188-160240 GCA_013400735.1 Pomatostomus ruficeps | reverse complement strand
GAGAGGGGATCTGATCCCAGGGGGCAGAGGGGCCCAGGCATGAAGAGGGAATGGGGGGTCTGATCCTGGATGGCAGTGGGACCCGGGCATGGAGGGGGGACAGGGAGTCTGGACCTATGGGGCAGAGGGACCCTGGAACAGGGTTCTGGACCTGGGGGACAGAGAGACACGGGCACGGGGAGTCTGATCCTGGGGGACAGAGGGACCTGGGCACAGGGGGTCCGGAGATGGAGGGAGGGACGGGATCTGAACCTGGGGAGCAGCGGGACACAGGCACAGGGGGTCCAGCCCTGGCGGGTGGCGGGGCACAGGCACTCTGGCTCCAGGCGGGGAGGGAACGGGGGTCCGGCCCCAGGTGAGGAGGAAACGGGTGGTCCAGCCCCAGAGAAGGTGGGGGCAGCGGGTCCCCGGTCCCGGTCAGAGATGCTCGGCGCTGCTCTGCCCCGAATCCCCGCGCTGTGTCTCTCCATCGGCACGCAGCGCTCCGGTTGTTCTCCTCCTGTACTTCAGTCACCTTGTTGGCTGCCTGTGAATTTTCCAACTCGTTTTAAAATGCTCCTCACAGCCCCGAGTCCTTCCCTGGCCCTGACTCACTGTCCCTTGCCAATTCCCTTTGTACGCGGCGTTCGGGGCTGTCACACCCCAGGTGCCGCACCCTCCCTCCCCTGTGCCAGGCCGGGTTGAAGTCATTCCCCTTCTCCCGAGGGTTTTAATTGGCCCCCACAGGCTCGGTTATCACCGCAACAATCTCGATTTACTGTGGGAGCCGCCTTTCACCCGGCCTGGCACAGCCATGGGGAATGAAGGGGTCATCTCCATCCACGGGGCGCTTCATCACTGAGGGGGAACCGTCAGGGTTTGGTGTCTGCGTCCCCCACTGAGTGACAGAGGTGACAGAGGCTCCAGTGTGTCCTCTGGAAGAGTGACAAGGGACAACACAACCCTCTCCATGTGCACTGGGGGTAGGGTGCTGTTATAAATGCAGCACAGGAGCTTTTCCCATTCCGTGTATCCATCTCTATCAAGCACCCCCAGCCTGGCCGTCCCCTGGGGCTGCAGGGCTGAGGAGACGGTTCAGGCCCTCCTGCACCAGGAGCGATCTCTGTTATTGCCTTCAGCTGTGCCTCGTTGCTCCCAGGTGCTCCTCGTTAGCTGTGCTGGGGTAAAACCCCGTCGGGCAGAGGCGGCTGCCTTTTGCACCCCAGCGAGTCCCCGCTCTGGTGTGGGGCTGCTCTGCTCCTCCTCACGGTGTCCGGATCTGTTCCTGAGTCGTGGATCTCTGCGTGCAAGACTCCTCCAAACCCTCCAGCGTCGCCGGGCGGTGAGTGAGCTTGGTGCTGGGATGGTTGTGGGCAGATGCGTCTCCTGGGGCAGAGCTGTGGCTCTTATTGCTTAAAAAAACCCAAAACCCCCGCAAGAAACAAACAGAGCAATGCGTAGCTGTTGCAGTTGTAGGGGTGGTGTGGTGATGTTTTTGGGGAAGTGTTTTTCTCCCTGGAAGGTACAGGGTGCCTGCAGAGTGGGACTGCAGGACTCAAAATCCAGGCAAGAGGTGCCTGAGGAGGTGAAGTGACTTGTGGTGATGTCTGATGGTTTCTCTCATGTTTGGCCACAATGAACCTCTCTGTCTGGGAGGAAAGAGTTGGAGGGAGGACAAGCAGCTCGTGTGGGTTTGGAGGAGAGCCTGGGCTGTGCCTGGGCACTGCGGGGTTTGCCTGTGCTGGGTGGGTTTAATCCTCTCTTGAGCAGGGCTCTCTGCTCTCTTGTGCTGTGCTGCAGGACCCTGGATGTTCTTAACCCCCACCTTTGTTTGCAATGGGGGTTTAGGGTGGGGACTGTGCTGCTTTAATCCCTTTCTCGGTGTGACAGAGCTGGGAGCGTTCCGAGCTCGGCGCCGCAGTGCTGGCACCGGCAGTGCCCGGCAGCCTTGGCCCTGAGCTGCCCTCTGTGCTTTGCCAGCTCCGCTCTGCGCAGCCGTCTGCCACCTTGGCTGTCCCCCCGACACCGCAGAGAGCTCTGCCCGTGCCCCTTCCCTGCCAGGGACGGTGCTGGGTGACCCTGGCACGAGCCCTGCCGTGGGTACTCCCTGCCCCGGTGGAAATGTGCTGAATCCCACGTTGGGTGTGTTGTTGTGGCAGAGCAAATTCAGTCTGCTCAGCTTTGGCACTGAAGCCTCAGGTCTCGAGGGTGTGTTGGATGTCGGCGTTAAACTTTATGGTGCTTAATGCCTCCTTGAACGACTGTGACTAAATGTCCTTCTGCCTCCTTCTCCTGAGGACTCAGGAGCTTCATTTTATTGCCTCGCCAGTCACCAGAGTCAGGGCTGGGCCGTTTCCGGGGATAAACCTCTCTGTGCACAAGCTCCTCTGCCCAGGGCTCTTTTACAAACACAGCACAGGGACTTTTCCCTTTTTTCCCATTCCCTGTATCCATCTCTATCCCAGCTGTCCTGAAGCACCCCCAGCCTGGCAGTCCTCTGGGGCTGCAGGGCTGAGGAGACGGTTCAGGCCCTCCTGCACCAGGAGCAATCTCTGTTATTGCCTTCAGCTGTGCCTCGTTGCTCCCAGGTGTTCATCCACCCAGGGCCCTTTCCAGGGCTGCCAGAAATTCTGCTGCCCTTCAAAAAAATGAGAGGAAAAACCCCCTGTGCTTCTTGCTTTGAGCTGTTGCTTTTACGGAGTTTTTCTCCCTGGAAGCTACAGGGCATTGAGTTTTGTGGCATTGCAGGACCCAAAATCCAGGCGAGAGGTGCCTGAAGGAGATGAAGTGACTCGTGGCACCGGATTTCTCTCATGTTTGGCCACAATGACCCTCTGTGTCTGGGAGGAAAGAGCTGGAGGGAGGTGCCCCTGTGTCCTGGCAGTGAGAGCCTCAGCCCATCACACAGAGCCTCTCTGGGATGCTCCATCCTTGCTGCTGTGGGCACTCAGCTTCTAGGTCACCCTGCTGCCACCTTCTCGTGGCTGTTCTTGTGCCAAACCTCAGCTCTGTGGGGCAAACCAGCCCAGACCCCATGGGGAGTCCCTGTTCCCTTTCCCAGTCCTGTGTGTGTCCGTGTGGGGCGATGCCCAGCAGGGAGCTCCCGCTGCAATCCAAGTCCACAGGGATGTGCAGCCGGCTCAGATCCACGCTCCCTGGGCTTGGTGGCTCCCTGGGAGCACGAGTTTTCTGGAGCAAGAGAAACAATTCCTAAAAAGGAGCAGTCAGATGGAAAATTGATACCAAATGGTGCTATCAGTCCCTTGAGGGGGATCCCTCAACCCATGGTTCCTGTGGGTTAGGACACAGGCACACAATACTATTTTAGAGGGATTTCTTTTTTAAAGGAGTTTATTATTTTCCCCCGTTTGTAAGTTCATGATTTTCCCAGACACGAACTGGCTTCGGATTTGGTGCTGATGGCACAAGATGCTGCTTTGGATGCGGGTGGTGGCTGCAGGATGAGGAGGGTCTGAGAGCTGTGCCTGGCCCTTCTCCAGCTGCTTCTGGGTCCTGCAGGGCCAGGGCTGATACCAGGTCAGGGGCTTTGCCAGCCCTGCAGGGTTGTTGTCCCCAAGTGGGGACAATCCTCATCAGGCCACACCTGGGGGCTGCCTGCCTGGTTCGCAGCCCGGTGATCCTTCCCACCTTCACTCTCTGCCCCTGTGACTGGGGATGTTACTGCTGAGTGCTGTTCTGGGCGTTTCCAGCTGTGTTTTTGGGCTTAATACCATTGTTTGTAGCAGAGATAAAAACCCCACCTCCCTACGTGCCCCAGCTGCTTTCTGTCTTTTCCATCTGGACCAGCTCCTGTAGGAAATTGCCTCCTGGGCAGCCAGTGCCACAGACAGGAGGCTTCCCCTGGTGCCCACAAGCTGGGGGTTTGAGTGTCACAGTGTCCCACTGAGCACGAGGCGCTGCACAGGCCTGGAAAACCATCAGGGGAGGGAGCTGAGCTGCCAGGGAAGGAATTTCCAGCAACTGCAGCTCCATCCCCAAAGACAGCATTTCAAGGAATTACCCTCTCCCCCTCGCTGCAGACTTCCTCTGCTTTTCCAAGTAAGGCTCTGGCTCGGGGCCATTTCTGCAGTAACCGGAGCAGAGCAGATCCATGGGAACATCCGGGGCTGGAAGTTGGTGTTTTCCAGGTTCACAGCCCGTGGCTCTTATCTGCACTGAGTGTCCCCAGCTCTGACACTGAGCCTCTCCCTCCGAGCTGGCTCCCTTGTGAGCACCGCGTTTCCAGAGCTCCGGATGCCAGGAGGAGCAGTGAAATGACTTTCGGTGACAACAGAAATTAATGGTGATTTGGGGGTTTTCTGAGCACTGATTTAGCAAACAGCAATTGCTGGTATTGGTGACTCAGTCCCCTCCCTCAGGGTGGGGCTGCTCCAGCTCCAGATGTGCTGAGCATCCTCCAGGGGTGCAGGGGAGATCCCCTGTGGGTAACCAAAGAGTTTTTCTGGAGGCAGAGACCACGAGAAAGTCCCTGCCTGCTGCAGAGAGCTGCTGGACAGCCCAGGGTTGTGCTCCCCCATGTCCAGAAGATGCTCTGTTTGCAAAGTTAAATTTCATGCCCTGATGGGAATCGTTTGGGGGCTCTGGTGAGGTTCTGGAGGAGGTGACCCCTCTCCTGGCAGCCAGGGCTGAGGGCAGGGATCACATTCCCCCTCCCCACCTAAACAGCGCTGGTGCAGCCCTGCGGACATACCTTGGGATTTTCTTCAGCTCGTAAATATTCCCCTGCCCTCCCCGGTGCCCCTGGCAAATAAATTATCCGCAGCTACATTTCCCCATTTCAAAGCCTCGTGAAAGAAACCAGAGGGTTTAGCAGCCCTGGCTGGCTGGAGTGGTTCACATACCATCCACCCATTTGCATTTGATCTGCTCCATCCTGTGTTAAGTAATCCTTGAAAGCGCAGTGGGCTGCGGGCCCTCTCCGTGCCTGTAAATCACCGGGGCATGTCACAGGCTGTAAATGCGCGGGGTGAGAGTGTCCCACCCCTCCGTGTGATCCCAAACCTCCCCCTGCCCCAGGAAAACCATCCTTGTTCAATCGGAGCTGCGGTTTGCTGCCTTGGGGTCACCACAGGCAGCAGGGTGGCAGCGCGCCCGGCCCCGCAGGTGTTTCCAGGTGGGACTGGAGCAGGGTGCTCACCTTGGGGGCAGCTCCCTTAGGATCAGTTTGGTGATGGATTTGGGGTCCTCTGGGAGCTCCCAGCTCACCCCTGCTTGTGTCCCCCTGAGCCCCCATTAACCGGGGCTGCCCTGTGGCTCCTTCTGCACCTCCTGCCCTGCTCAGTTCACTCCCACCCCTGGAATTCCCTGGGACAGAGCAGGAATTCTGCCTCCCCTGCTGGTCAATAGGGTTTTAAGCCGTGGAACCTGTGCGATTCCACAAGTCCCTCCTGCAGCCAGGCTGTGGCTCTCTCCCTTGCAATAAATCACAGATTATTCCCCTCTTCCCCATCGCCTCTCCTCAAAGGTTGCTATTGCTCAGCTGTGGCCTGACTTTAATTACAAATTAAGAGCAGCCGAGCGGGCGCTGGGTGTTGTTAATTGGCGTTCCGGGGAAGGTTTCACGGGGAAGGCCGAAGGCACCGGCGATTGCTCTGTTTGGTTCCTCACGTTCAGCAGCTCAGCCTGGCAGGAGCCCCGTGCCAGGTCCCAAATTCAGCACTCCGGGTGTCACTTGCCCAAAAACCAAAAACTGCAGCCAGCCCCAAGGCTCTGAGGTATTTTTCCCCTTCTAACTGAAGCCTCAGGGGCTCTGAGCTCCCCTGCCTGCCCTGGGATGGATTTTTAGCGGCTGAGAACAAATTCCAGGGGAGGATGCTGAAATAAAGCAGATGGGGATGATTCTGGAGGTCAGAGCGAGGAGAGGCTGCCCTGGCAGGCATCGCGTGATGAAAACATCCTCCCTGCTCCAGCAGCTGTCAGAGCCCGAGCAGATGAGGCGAGGTGCCCGAGGAGTGCGCGGGGATCTCATTTACCTGGTAATTAATGGAAATCGTGAAACAAATCAACACATGCTCCCTGCGGAGAGCGTCACGCTCCGGTTTCACGGCCGATGGAGAGCTGGGCAGGGCTGGGTTGTGAGAGCAGCGAGCGCTGCTGCGGGGCTGGGACAGGGCTCTGTCCCCATCGCTGTCCCCGACAGAGCTCCTGGTTGTGTGAGGATGTCCTGCCCTGTGTCCTGACCAGCCCTGGCGCAGAGAAACCTCACCCTCTGCAAAGCTCCGTGCCATTTTTTCTCGCAAGTTAATTAATTTGGCTCCGTTTAAATATTAAAAACGCTGCTTGCTGGTTTGTTTTTTTTTTCCTTCCAGAGCAGCAGCGTGCTCTGCGGGATCTCGGACAGGAGCAGGGATGCTTCCTCTGGTTCAGGGATTCACGGGAGAGCTTTGCTTCCCCGTCCTCTTGTTTATTGTTGCAAAACGCTTTTGCAAAACAAAGTCTTTTAAACAATTAATGCCAATCAGACTCGCTGACAGCCCGGCCCCCGGAGCATGGGCTGAGCTCTGCAGTGCCCGGGCTTTGGCTGCTCCTGGGGGGGGAAAAATAACCCGAAAATAGCACAGGTGAGCACACAGCTCACCTCGCCAGTCTCCTGCCAGTAGTTAGCAACTGGCAAAGCGCCCGAAGCAGAAGGTTTGTGATCCCTTCCAAAAATTGCATCTGAATGTTAACTGGCGTGCGGTAAATGCCAAATCCCTTTTGAATCTTGCGAAAAAATCTCGGT
The DNA here is from genome assembly GCA_013400735.1 of Pomatostomus ruficeps. Taxonomy (NCBI): domain Eukaryota; kingdom Metazoa; phylum Chordata; class Aves; order Passeriformes; family Timaliidae; genus Pomatostomus; species Pomatostomus ruficeps. The sequence goes on along the minus strand of VYZT01001272.1, from coordinate 153,519 downwards.
TTAAAATATGCAGGCGACCTTTCTGTCTTTCTGAAAAGCTCCCTGCTTCTGGAAATTAAAAAAAAAAACCAGGAAAGCCGCCTCTTGGTACTGGATAAAAACACATCCTGAGGTTGTGTGAGGGGGCACAGCTTCCCCTGTGGGTCAGGGTCCCCTGTGCAGGCTGGACTCGAGCAGATCATTGAAAAATAAACCTCTCCCAGCCCTCCTGACAGGAGAAACTACAGAAACTCTGCCTGAGGAATCGGAGGGCTCTCGCTCCCTTTGATATCCCTCACATTATAATTAAGAGATAATGTCAATAGAATAAAACATTGTCTCGGGATAATGGTCTCCCGCCGCTACAGGAGTGTCAAGGTGAAGTCAAATCATTTATCAGAAATGAACGCTGAGGCGAGCCTGGGACGTTTGTTTTCGCAGCAAGAGGCATCAATCCTGGAACAACGATATTCCGGGGTTTTTATTCCTCCTGTGCCCGGTGATTGATGCCCATGCATCACCGGGGCGCCTGAGCGATGGGCTCTGCTCCAGCGGCACTGACCAGGGGGATTTTCACTTGTTGGGATAGATAACACTAAATCCAGCAGTGCTGCATCCTTGATGTGCATCAAAAATTAGGATTTTTTCCGTTCCAGAGGCGAGCAGTGCTGTGAGTGTGGCTCTGCCAGGCCTGGGTGTGTTTGGGGCTGTGCTCGCCTGGCTGCTGCTGCTGTGGGAGGGTTGTTTGTTCGTCTGCCATGCAGGGCTGATCTCTGAGCTGCTCCCAGCCTGTTTCAAACTGCCCGAGAGGGTTTTGGGGTGCCCCTCTGAACACTGCAGGGCTGATCTCTGAGCTGCTCCCAGCCCATCTCACACTGCTCGAGAGGGTTTTGGGGTCCCCCTCTGGACACTGGGGCTGAGCAGATCACTGATTTTATGCATTTATTGAAATATTGCTGGGTATAAATACTCACAACCCAAACACAGGGAGTGTTTGTGGATCCAGATCCTTCAGCAGAGGCTGGGGCAGCCTCAACCCCATCCCTGGCACCCACAAAGGGCTGGGAAAACCCTGGAAAAACACTGCTGACACTGCCCCTGCTGCAATTGCTGCTGGGCTGGGCTGGGGAGAGGAGCAGCCTCTGCCTCCCATCCTCGGAGAAACTCTGAGGTCAGCGCTGGAAACTGAATATGTGTAAGTGGCAATTAGACTTGGAACAAAGTCCCGGGAGGAGGGTGTGCATAAACTCTTTCAGAATTTATTTTTTTCCCCCCTCCTCTTGGATTTGTTAGTGGAGAGAATTACACATCCAGCAAACATTCGGGCTGCAGAGGAACACGAGTGCTTTGTGCCGTCTCCAAATGCCAAATGTGTTTTGCTGAGGTGCCTCCTGCACAGAAGCTGCCTTGGCAGGAGGTCTGTGAGCCCTGAGAGGGGACAGTCCCCTCTGCCAGTGTGCTCCCCTCAATTCCCTGCCTTTTGGAGGCTGGAGCAAAACTTTCATACATGGGGTGCTCCCAGAAGGACTAATTGGAGGTGATTTTGACTCATTATTTACTCTTAAACTCACTGTAAAGTTAAAAATTATCTTCTCTTAAACCGTGGGCTCCTTGCGGTGCTGTGAGGGGATCTGGTGGCAGCAGTGGTGTCTGGATGAGTAATTTGGGCATTAATTGGTGCTGGGACTCCTCCAGCGCAGCATTTTGCACCGAGACACCGTCAGCAGCCTGGGCTCGGGACAAGGACTGGGCTGCACGTGGATTTTGGGTGCAGCCTCTGCCTTTTGAAGCTCTGGGTGGTCCCGGTGTCCCCGCAGAGGGGGGGAGCTGCTCCCTTCAATGACTCCCAGATGTGTCTGACCACCCCAGCCGGGCTGGGCAGGGCTGTGCGTCCTGCTGGGTGCACAGTGGGGGCACAGCTTGGTCAGGGTTTTACCCTTTGCTCATTTGCTGCCTGCAGGAAGGGGCAGGAGCCATGGAAAATGCTCTCTCTTTTAAGAGGTGGAATTGTTTGGAGCGTGGCTGGGTTGTGCTGCCCGGCAGCTTGCACCAGGACAGGAAAAAATTTGGAAAAAATTTGAAAAATATTTGAAAAAAATTTGAAAAAAATTCGAAAAAATTTAAAATTAGATTCTTCAAATCCATGGGTTTGCAAGAGGATAGTGGAGGCAGAACTGGTTCTCCATCTGGGATTGAGGACACTGAATTAGGAGCTTATAATTATAATTACACTTCTGTGTAGTGTCAGGCAGGTTGGCTAAAACAGGGGAGGGAAGAAATTCAGCAGCTTCTGGGCTGGAGTTGAACTCTGAGGCTTTGAAAAGGACCAATTTCCATCAGCATCCAATGACCCTCAGAGAGGGGCACTCAGGCCAAGCCCAAATGTGAGGTGGGCACTGGGGAACAAAACCAGAGGGAAGCCTTGCCCTGGAGCTGCCCAGCCTGAGGAGCTCCTGCTGCAGGGCCAGATGGTGATTGAGGCAGGAAATGATCCGTGCCCAGTGAGGGATGCTCGGGGCAGCTGAGACCCCGAGCACCTCGTGCTGGGCACGGAGGGAGCGCGGTTGCTGTCAGGGGGTGGGTGTGCAGCCCCGCCTGCTGCAAGCACCAATAAAGATGTCAAACCGCTGCTGCTGCGTGCAGGGAATAAATCACAGCGTTCTTTTCCTGCCCGCAGCACCGAGGTGTTGCTGGTGCAGCGTGAGGGGGAGCTGGGGAGGGCAGGCGGTGATTTCAGATCTGTGCTGGGAACCTGGCTCGTGCCACCCACACCAGGCCCTGCTGCTTGCAGCCCCTTCCCATGGCCTGACCCACCCAGGAGTTTGGGATGTGACCACCAGCTCGCCCTGTGGGTTGCCCATCACCGCGGCCTCAGGGTGGAATGAGCAGCAGCCGCTCTCACCCGAGGTTCTGTGTCCCCCGACCTTCGCTCCGCGCAGTGGGAAGTCACAACTATGAGATATCGCCGTGGCCCGATAATGGTGAAAGAGTAAAAGAAGAGGTGGAAAACTTCAGATGATGAAGTGCTGGGAGGCCAACCTTTGCTGTCAGTGTGAAGCAGCAAGCCCTGATTTAAACAGCCCCTCCACTAACTGACCTACACCGAACAAATCCATTTACAGTGTCTTGTTTCTCCTCGCTGTTTAACTACCAGGGTTCAGAGACGATTCCTTAAATGTTAATGGTGCAGGAATTTGGAAATTTTCCCGGAGCTGCTAGGGGAGCCGTGCAGGAATAGGTCTGCTGTGCTTGTGCAGTTCAATTTCCTGCTGAACATCAGGCGGGCTGTTCTCGCCTACTGCTTTGTAATTAAAGTGCTGAAAGTCCATCGCTCTCCGGGGCTGCTGGTGCTCACGCTCAGCCCCGGGCCAGGGCCGGCTCAGTGCCTACCTGCGAGGACGACAGGTTGCAAAATATTTATAGATCAGCCCCAGCCTGCTGTCATCCTGCTGCTGCCATCCCAGAGCTGGGACTGGGGATCAGGCTCTGTGCCCTGGACTGACTGATAACCACAGTCCAAACCTTCATCCTTTGTGCTGCCATCCGTGGTGGGGTCAAAATGAGGTTTGGCCCTCAGGGTTTGGCCCTCAAACAGCTCCTCCCCAGGGCTCAGCAGCAGGGATGTGGCAGGGGACAGTCTCCCACCGTGGCTGTGTGTGCCTCTGGCCAGCAGAGTAAGCTTGGGCCGTTCCCAAGAGTGCCAGAGCTTCTCCAGGCCCTTCTGGAGGAGTGTGGCTGGTTTGGTGCAGCTGCTGGGTTGCATCAAAGCCGAGCTCAGGGTAGCGACCCTGGCCATGTGTCACCCTGAAGGGTCATTGTCACCCTGCTTCATGCGCTGGGGTGGGTGAATGTCAATTCCTCAAATCCCCGGGGCTGGAGGATGAAGGAGAGTCCCACACTGGGCAGGAAAATTTTTTCATCACCCCCCTGCCCACAGCCCCGAGGTGTCCCTGCCTGGAGCACCCCCCATGCCAGAGCTGCCCAGGGATGTCCTGCCAGGGTCACCAGAGTTCCTGTCCATGCTGAGGTGGGGACACAGCCAGGTGTGGGGCAGGGAGAGGCAGCTGAGAGCTCCAGGGGACCGAGCTGGCCACGGGCGTTGCTGGGGAAAATGAGGGCTTTAAAAGGAGCCGCGAGCGCTGAGCTGGCGTGTCCTCCTCCAGCCCCTTTGTCTCTAAACTTGGATCCGACTCTTTCCACCATCTCGTCAGGAACAAGTGCTTGGCCCGAGTTTCATGGCAAATTTTGACATTTTAAAAATTGATGCCTTTTTCTGCTCATAACTTAAGCTGTCTAGTTTATCAGAGACATATGGAAAGTTTATTACATTCTTATTACAGATCCAGCCAAGTGAGCTGACTAATGAATGTGATTTTATTGTTTTCTTTATTTCTTTTTTTTTCTTTCAGTTAGGACTTGGCATGGAAGGCCTCCTCCAAAAGGGATAGCTTTGGGTCAAGAAATAAATCACCAGAAATTTTTTTTTTCCCCCTTTTTGTCCTGAGAGTTCAGCTTGGCAAAAGCCCCACAGCGTGTGTGATTTGGGGGGTGGGAAGCAAGGCAGGAGCAGAAATCAGGGGTTTGCAGGAGATTTATTGTGCTGCCCCTTGACAGCCCCAGCAGCCTCCGGAAGTGTAGGATCCCTGGTGCTCCTGCTCGCTGGGCAGGGAGCATGGATTGGCCAGGATAAATTGTACAAATTCCCAGGAAAATAACATTTTGCTGCTTATAAACTTGGGGTTTATTAATAAGGAGTGGGGGTGCTGCTGTCTCTGGAGGCCTGGAGCAACTGGGGCTGTGAGGGTGCAAACTCTGTGTGGTTTTTGGCAGCTGAGGGGAGGGTTAAACCCCTTGGAGGCTGCTCTGGGTGAGCTCAGAGGGTGCCAGGCGGGAGAGAGTGGGGACACAGCCTGGGGCTGGCTGTGCCCCAGACCCTGCTGCTGGGGACACTCCCGGGCTGGGCAGTGGCCGCAGAGCTCCTGTCCCCTGGCTGGACAGTGCCCGTGTGTGGCTCTGCCGGTGGTTTTGGGTTGAAAACAGCGTGTTTCTGTTCTGTTGCTGTGCTTGGAGAGGCTGATTCTCTCCTCCTGTGTGTCCTCCGTCCCTTTCAGTGCCAGGTGTCCCCAGAGGTTCAGCCCTCACACCTGCAGAGCTGCTGCTGCAGTTTCACACTTGCCAGCACAAACCTGTGCTCAGGAGATGCTCCATCCCTCCCAGCCATGCCCTGCTGACCCGAGGGCAGATCTCCCTGCGTTTTCACAGCTGGGTGGGCACAAATTTTAGTTTTTCCCTTTGTAGGAACCACTCGCCTCAGCTTTGGGCTCGTTTGATTCATGAATCGAGTCGGTTATAACTTATTGTTGGTTTTCCACTGCTCACATCATCCGCCTGAGCCTCCCCTGCGCTGCTCCGTGGTTTATGGTGCCCGCGGGGACGATGACAGCAGCGCTGCAGAATGCGGGCCTTGGCTGGCCTCTCGCAGTTTTACTGCCTTGCAGAATGCGGAGAGACCTCCAGCCCGGCTCCCAGGCTCGTCCTGCCTCACAGCTCGGGTTTTGTGGCTCCTTCCATTGCATCCTCTGCTCGTGGTGGCCTTTTCCACCCCCCATCTGCCCCTTTCACATCTCTCTGCTGCGCTTCTACCATCTATAGGCAAAATCTCCTCCTCTGACTCGCTGCTTGGTGCTTTCCTCCCTCCGGGCTGCTGCCTTTGGCGTGGTTCCCTCTCGCTGTACACGTTGCAGGGGGTAGCACACACGGGGTGTTCCTCTCGGAGAGGATTTTCTCCACAGCTCGCCAGGAATCAGCAGCCTGGGCTGGTTTTTCTCCTATTTGCTTCTCCTGCATCTACATCCTGGTTTTGTGCAATGTGAGGGGTGTTTCCCTGTGGAGCCTGGTAAATCACCTCTCCCCGAGGCTCTGCTGCTTCCCTGGGTCTCTCTGGAGATCCCTTTCAGGGTTTGGGGTGTGTTTGTGGGTCTTGGCAGAGTTGCAAGGTGAGGCAGGGAGGTCTCACCCCGTTATCCCTGCAGCCCTTTCCCCTCGAGGCTCCACACCCGGAGCTCTGGGGTTGCTCTGCTCTGTTCCTCATCCCTGCTCCTCCTCTACAGCGGTTCGTGCATCCTTAAACTCGGACCCTCGCAGCAGCAGCAGCAGCCATCTGGTGCGTTTTAGCCGTACAAAGAGCCATTGTTTGCTCCGGAATCCGTGTTCTGGCGAGGTAGCTCCGCTCTGGAGCGCTCTGCCAAGGGTCCTTCTGCTCTGCTGGCAAGTGCAGGTGCCTTTGGAGCCGCCTTTGTCCCTGACAGCGGCACAGCTTGGATTTTCCTTTCTCGCTTTTCCTTGTCGAATCACAATCCCGGAGTTTCCCACGGTGAGACGTGTCCCTGCTCTTTGCCAGGGGTGGGACCTGGGGCTGATCCCTGACTGTCTTTCAGCGTCCTGAGCTTTGGGTTTGAAATTTTTTTTCTAGCACTGAATCTTTTAACGTCCTTTAGCATCAAATCCTCAAAGTCAGGGTCTCAGTCAAACTGTTTGTCCCTGGGGAAGCTCCGTGGAGAGCAAAGCGAGGGGTTAAAGCGGAGCCCTGCTGCCAGCTGGGGACACTGGTGCATGACAAACGCGGCTTTTGCGTTTCCCTCTGCGAACGAGCCCACAGTCAGCCTAATTTCGGAGAGAGCCGCCTGTGAACCCGAGTGACTCAGGAATTCGCCGGGTGCCCCGGCGGCGGCTGGCGGGGCTGCGGCAGCCGCGCAGGTTCATTTGTAAACGCTGACACACGGCATTTCCTCCCCGGCGCGCTGCGAAGGGCGCCCTGGCTGCCGGCACTTCCAATTTGTCACTGTCAGCTCCGGCCCCATCTCCTGCTCCTCTCTGAAATGCCTCCTGATCGCTGCCGAGGAAGTTATTGGCATATAATTCATCATTTCATATTACCGGGAGGGTTTCTTCTGCGAGCACCCCCGAAATGATTATCCAGATGATGTTTGGTAGCTCTTCCTTCCACCTGCAAAACCCTCCTGGCGTCTGTTTGCTGCTCTGCCGTGGTGCTGGGCACAAAAACTGCCCTTGATGCGATGTCTCCTTCACCAAAAAGCCTCGATGAACACCTGGCCGGGGCTGCCTGAGCGCAGCAGCTCCCTGTGCTTTGCAGATTTTGCATCAGGGACTTTTTCGGGATTGCAGCGCTGACATCTCTCATTTTGCAGCTGGGGGAAATGTTTCTCCAGACTTTATTCCTCTCTATGGAAAAGGATTTGGGGGTGCCTGGACACTCCTGGGTGGTTTTGGGGTGCTGTGCCCCCAGGAATAGAGAATCTTCTCCATTTCTCATCACAGCGGGGGCAGCTTGCTCATGCTGAGGGTGTTGCACGGCACTTGGGGATAGCAGCTCTGTCCCCAAAGGCTGGCACAGAGATGGGGCAGAAAAAGTGATTTTTCAGCCCCCTCTGGTGCAGCAGAAAGGGCTGATCCCGATGGTCACCAGCCGGTGCTCAGCAGGACCCAGATGATGAGGGGACACCACGTGCGAGGCAGGAGGAGGCAGCTGACCTGCACGCAGCTTTTCCCAACCCACAGCCAAAGGTGGGACGTGGGAGTTGCTTTTGGGGCTAAACCATGATATTTATCCAAAGGGACACTGCAAAAATTTCTCTGCACATCCCTGGGGGCAGGGGTTGTGGTGCCCCAGCACAGCCCCTCCCCTCGGGCTGGTTTTGGGTGCTGCTCTCCCCATCTCCTCCGGCGTCCTCGGCTCAGCCAGGCCGTCACTCCGGGTCCCTGCTGCCGTCCTGACTCGCACAGGTCAGCTTTCCTTGGAAGCTGCCTCGTGGTTTTATAGTTCTGCTTTATTAGAGACATGAAAGTGATTTTTTTTTTTCGTTGCTGCTGGTTTATGAGCCAGACTTCAAAGAACGCAATTACTCAGGCTGGGCGAAGACCTGCTGGTATCTCATGGAAATCTGTGGAAAACCAGTTCCCTCCCGAGCTCCTTCCACAGCGAGGCTGCATTTCTGTTATTTTCATGGCATTTGCAGATTTCTGAGAGAGATGGCAGTCACACAGGGCCCTTGGTGACCGTGGTTAATTGTTCCTCATCCCCCATGACATTACAGTGTTGGGTGATGCTTTAGGGTTAGAGAACTTGAACTTAGGGGAGGGAAAAGAGCCATTGCTGGGGAATCATCACAGGAAAGGGCAAAATGGCTGGCAAAGGGATGTTTTTACCTGCAGAAGCTGGGCAGTGTTCCTGCTGCAGGCAGATCGCGTCGTATCCACAGCTGTGTTTCCTTCTCTGCATTGCCAGGGAAAGGTGCCAGCTCCCCACCCTGCCCTGTGCAGCTGAGACACAGACAGAGCTCCTGGTGGGTGTGGGGTTGGTGCCTGTCAGGAAGTGTTTGGGATCAATGACATCTTGGTAATTTTTTAAATTAATTTTTTAGGGATTGTGCTCTCCAGAGACACAGCTCAAAATCCAGCTTTCCCTGTGGTCCCTGAGCTTCCTGATGAAGATTCTCCCGTAAAAACATCCCTGCCCAGCTTCCCTATTCCCAAAAGCAAACTGTGGGCATAGGGCAGTTCCCAAAAGGATCTCTCCCTCCTGGCTTCATTCTGCTCCTCCCCAAGTCTGCAGGCATGGGGATCTGAGCCCTTTATCAGCTCCTGTGCACCAGGAAATTTTGTAAGTGTCTGAGAAGACCCTGAGGCTATATAAAAGTTCAGCTCGTGATTCATTTCCTTCCTATTCGGGGATAGGCTAATTTGAGAGTATGTGCTAAACATTAATTACCTTCCTTGCCACGGTTTCCTAGTCAGGCATCCTTTCCCAGATGACTTTCTGCTCGCTCAGGTCCAAGGCCATAAAAGCTCCCCTATTAGGAAAGGAAATATTTTACATCAGGTTTATACTGTATGCCTGAGGTCATCAGAAGTACAGACCGAGTGGCAGAAATACACACTGAGCTCCCCTTCCCGCATGAAAAATGAATCAATAACTCATCGATTTCAATTAAAACGTCTGCCTTGCAAAATGCCTCCGAGCACTCGGGTTTGCAGCCCCCGTGTTTCGCGGCGGCGATTGGAAATCCGCTGCCCCCGGAACACGTGCGGGGATCCATCTCTGCTCAGGGCATGCGATTGCTGACACCCGGGAAAAAGCCGCCCTCCCTTCCCCTGCCAGGATCCAGCAAGGTGAACTTTGGGAAATTGCTTCTCCCGGTGCATGAATTATGTATCGAACAGGTGGCAGTCAATATATCTGACTCCTTCGTGAGGTAATTAGGAATAAATGTGGGAATTCAGGCAGAACTGTTGCCCTATGCAGGGGTGAGCTCAGCAACCAGCAGCCAGCTCTGGAGGGAAGGGGGGAAGGGATGATGCTGCAGGGATCCAGGGGATTCTGCTGATCCCATTGCTTCTTGCCCCATCCTCCTGGTGCCTGGTCTTTGAGCTGTTTGCATTCCCATCTGCCTCCCTTTTATCCCACTTTTTCCATAATTCATTGGGTTATTTGCTGCTCTGGTGCAGCTGCGTGTGCTGCCAGCCCTGGGTGCTGAAATGAGCCTGGATCCAGCTACCCAAGCCTGGGTTTGGGGTTATTTCCCCCGAACTGGGTGTTATTTGGGTTATTGCCCCCAAACTGGGCATTATAGGGGTTATGGCCCCCAAACTCTGGGTTTGGAGTGCCAAGGAGGACAGGCCCTTTAGTGCAGTCTCAGTAATTTTGGGGTAGTTTTGACTTCTATAAAAAAAAATCCAAGCATTCCTCTCCGCTCAAATTTCTTCTCGTGAGCTAATTAAAAAGTAGCCGTATTAGTGAACACATCCGTGGTCATTAGCAAACAGTTAAGTAACTAATTTTAAAGATTTATGGTGTTGGTAGCAGGTAAATTATAGTCTTCGGAGAGTTTTCTTGCAAATGAGCTGAAAATAAGGTTTGTTCTAGCCTGGGGGAAACATAAAGGAAATGCATTTAATGACCACAAATTGTATGTGCTGATAGTCTCAATAAGATATTTAATGCCTACTTGAAATTTTAGTGGTGGATAAAGCACAACAGCCCCTGTGGGTTGCGTGTCCTCCCCACCCCTCCAGGATCTGCCAGCTCCAGGTGATTCACGGGGCCCTGGGGGAGGATTTCCCCCTCTTACCTGGTTAGGGCAAAGCCGCGAGGCGTTAAAACCAAGCGTGGGGCTTTTGTTTTCCAGCTTTGGTTATAAAAGCGCGCCAGTCTCCAGCCGTGACGGGGATTACGGTCTGGGTTTCGCCGTTGGAATAATGTTTGGGTTGGCAAGGGAAGCTCTGAGCGTGCCTGCAGAGCAGGGACACTGCTGCACTTGCTGAAAACCGCTCCGCTCTTTGTTCCTGCTCTGGGCAGCCCTCACTGCCCGGGCTCGGGGCTGGGATGGGTGATGGGGTAGGAATGGTGTCTCCTCCAGATCCTCGCCCTCCCAGAATTGTGTCAGAGAACACAGAGAGCTGTCAGGATGGCTGCAACACACATGTGGGCTCTTCAATCCCCAATTCTGGTTTTTCCCCCAAAACCCCACACACGAACTCCTCAATCCCCAATTCTGGTATTCCCCCAAAACCCCACGTGTGAGCTCTTCAATCAAATTCTGGTTTTTCCCCAAAACCCCACGCATGAACTCTTCAATCCCCAATTCCGGTTTTTCCCCAAAACTCCACGCATTGGCTCTTCAATCCCCAATTCCGGTTTTTCCCCAAAAACCCCACACATNCACGCATTGGCTCTTCAATCCCCAATTCTGGTTTTTTCCCCCAAAAACCCACACATGGACTCTTCAATCCCCAATTCCGGTTTTTCCCCCAAAAACCCACACATGGACTCTTCAATCCCCAACTCCCGTTTTTCCCCAAAACGCCACGCATGAGCTCTTCAATCCCCAATTCCGGTTTTTCCCCCAAAAACCCACACATGGACTCTTCAATCCCCAACTCCCGGTTTTCCCCAAAACTCCACGCATGAGCTCTTCAATCAAACTCCGGTTTTTCCCCAAAACCCCACGCGTGAATAACAAGAGCGCTGAGGCAGATAATGAGCAGCTCTGGGTCCAGAGAAGCCCTAGATGGTCCTAAATGATTGAAGAAGGCAATTTCCCCGACGGAGCCGCGGGCCCCTGGCAGTGATTAGTGCCTGGGCAGAAATGCATCACTTAGCTGCTATTATTTAAACATAAGATACTCGAGCAGGCACACAGAGCGTTGTTTGCTGTAAATTCCTTCCCTCGTTTGAAGGAGCTGTTATTTACACATGCGAGGGCTGGCGGCGTGTGTGGGAGCCGCCTCGCCTGCTCCCGGACCCACACGGAATGTAAATGACCACGTTTCTCCTTGGAAGCGCTGCTCCATCCGAGGGCTCTCTTGCCTGCATGTTCACTGTTAATTATAGGTTACATTTCCCTCGTTAGGGTTTATCTGCAGCCCTTTCCTTCCCCCTGTTAAATCACTGATGCATCTTGCAGGGCTTAATTCCCTCGGCTTCTCCTCCTGGTCTGTGGCAGCTGAGAGGGAGGGGTGCCCATGGCTGATGGGAGCAGGACTGGGATCGTGGAATCATAAATGGTTTGGATCGGGAGAAACGTAAAAGATCGAGTTCCAGCCATGGGCAGGGTGGCACCTGCTGAGCCAGGATGTTCAAATCCCAGTCCAAACCAGCTTTGAATGTTTCCAGGGATCTTGAGGGTGACCTAAAGTGACCAAATGCCTGGTGAGACGTGGCACTGATGCTCTCGGCTCATTGCCTCCCAAAACCACCACGGTGAAGCGCTGAAAATGGACTCACTGTGGTGCCCTGGGTGTGAAAAACCTGCGTGGCACAGGCTCGGGGTTTGGTGGGAGCCCTGCTGGGGAGCTTGGAAGGCTCTTGCTCTCCCTGCCCTCGATGTTTGGTGTTTGCTGGGCCTGGGAACGTGCCTGGCTCTGGCAGATGATTAAATAAGCGCCTCGTGCACCAGGGAAGGCGCCACTGGGGATGCTCAGCTCGGCTGTGAGCAGGGAAGGGCTCCTCTCTCCCCCCAGCTGCAATTAAGCTCTTGTCAGCCTGAAGCCCCCGGGTGCTGGGGGGAGATGGACTCCGTTCCCGGCAGTCTCCCGGCGCCTCGGCTGCTGCTTAAACAATTTGTATTTCTACTCCCCATTAATTGGTGGAAGCCCTGGCAGGGGCTGCTTCCCGCCCTCCTGGGACAGGGCGGCCTCAGGGAGGCTCCTCCAGATGCTGAATCTTCCTTTTCCATGGGAATCAAAAAGCTTTTCGTGCCTTTGTTTTTGGGCGCCTGATTCCTGGTGTATCATGAGAGTTTTGTTTCTGTAGAGGTCTGGGGGTTAATGTGCTCCCCAAACCCATTGGGATGGATTTGGGGTGTCAGAAGCTGGCCCCAAGTGTGTCCTTGCAGCAGGGCAGATCCCAAACCTGCAGGAAGCCAGGGATTCATCCCCTGGCTCTCTATTTGTTTATTTTGAATTACAAATGAGGTTTTCCTGGGTTTGGAAAATGTCTGTTCACCCCGTCTCCTTCTCCTTTTCTTTGCTCACAGTGGATTTCTGCCATGCCTGGAAACCTGTTAATATTAAAATATTAAAGGGAGCAAATTATTTAAGGGCTGGGAGCATGGGTGGGTGAGGCAGCTGAAGGCCAGGGATGTGGATTCTGGCCATTAAATTATATATCCTGCTTAATATAGCAGGTGATACCTTCAGCCTCCCCACAAACTTCGTGCAAGAGCCAAGAAACAGAAACTGGTTCTTGTCAAGGATCTCTTAATTTTACGGGATGCTGCCTTTAAATGGATTTATTTTAAATGCGTGGCCTGAGTTCCGGGAGTGTTCGCTGGAGGAATTGCTCCCACTGCAGATGTGTCCATGGGAGATGCAGATGCTGCTGCTTCTTTCTCCCACACCTGGCGGGGCGACAGGAGCTCTGGGACACCCCATGTGCTCTTCGAGGGCTCCTCCATGGGCTGCAAGTGCCATCTTGCTGTTCGCTCATCCCCAGGATCCCAGAGCGCCGAGCTTTGGAAAAGGTGTTTTGATCATTAAAAGTTTAAAGAAATGAACCTCACCTTCCAAACGCTGCTTTTTCAGGTATCCCCTTAACTCTGCTGGGCTCTGGGCGTGGGTTGAGCCAGACCTGTTGGGTCCCAAGAAGTTAAAGTCGAAAATCCTTGGGTTTCGGCTTTTTCCAGGTTTTTCAGAGGTGTTTGTGGGGTCAGAGAGCCCAGTGGGTGGCTGGGTTGGAAGGGAGCTGTGACAGCCCTCGATGGTCCTGGCGTGGGTACAGAGGGGCCATGGGGGATGTGAAGCCAAGGTCACAGCCCCTGCAGAGACCCCCTGAGGCAGGCAGTTAAACCCTGCAAATCTTCAGGTCCCGTTAATGTTTTTGCTGCTAAAGTGATCATAAAAACCTCAAGCAAAAATATTTTTATGTGTGTGCAAATCAACGGAGACGCGCTCGGTACGTGACGGCAGCTCCGAGCACGGCTCGTGTCCCGGGAACGGGTGCCTCTGCTGGCTCTCCCTGCCAGATCCCCGGCGACCCTTTCGAGGACAACTCCTGCACTACAAAAATCCTGGTCCTACAGCCTGTGACTCCTTGAAGTGTTTTAGCACTGGGCTCTGCCAAGCTCTCGGTGTCGTCCTTTCTGCACGTTCCCCCATCCATAATTCCCTGTGCGATTCCCCTGGGTGCCAGGGTTGTGTAAAATATTCCTGCCTGGCACACGTGTGTGATTCCCCTGGGTGCCAGGGTTGTGTAAAATATTCCTGCCTGGCACACGTGTGTGATTCCCCTGGGTGCCAGGGTTGTGTAAAATATTCCTGCCTGGCACACGTGTGTGATTCCCCTGGGTGCCAGGGTTGTGTAAAATATTCCTGCCGTGTGCTGCAGCCTGGAGATGGGAACGTTCCAGGGATGATGGCGACGCAGCAGAAGGCACTTGAAGCAGGGAGAGGAATCCTGATGTGTCAAGCTCCAGGTTTCCCATCCGGAGCCGTGCCTGGGGCTTTTCCAGCCTCGTTAATGTTTCCTTAACCATCCCCGAGGTCTGGGTTCAGCCCCTGCCTTCCCCCTCCATCCTCAGCTGATGTCTTTATTAGGGGAATGTGTGAGGTCAGAGGTTTCCTCTTAAATCCAGCGCTCTGGCTCTTCTCACCACGGTTTTTCCCCTCTGTTGGGAAAGGCTGGAAGGCTCCTGCTTCGCTTTGCCCCTTACCCACCTTTGTTGGATCTGTACCTAAAAACCCACAAGTTTTTTTCCCCATCATAAACTTTTCACTTATTCAGAGCGAGCTTTTAACCCTGGGGCTGTGCCTCATGGTCCCTGGGATGCCCCAGTGTCTGTTCAGGATTATTTACACCCCTGTCTGAGGTGGGATGCCAAGGCAGTTTTATCTTAGGAATTCAGAGCAAAAACTCCCCCAAAATGCTGATTACCCCCATTTACACCACCTGCTCAAAGCCAGGCTGGGATCACTTAAACCAGCACCGAATTTTATTTAAATTTTATTAAATTTTATTTCATTATTATTTTAAATTTTATTAAAATTTAACGTTTTAAACCCTTCCCGGGCTTTGGCAGCTCCAGCTGGATCCGGGCTCTGAGGGCTGGTGTACCCAGCATCCCTGCTCTGATCTTGCCTGCTGCCTCCCACGGCCTTGTCACAGGAATTGTGGCACTCTGAATTCTCTGAAATTGGTAATTTTTGGCCAAGGTGCCCAAGGACTCAGAGGGTTTTCCCTGGAGCAGGAGCTCTGCTGGCTCGGCATTGCTGCAGCCCTTAAATAGGTTTATTTCCAGCATTAGTAGATTATTTTTGATGGTTTGTTGCTGTGGCTCTCAGGAAATCATGAGATCTGGTGGTTGAAGCAGCTGAATGAGGAGCTGGAGGAAGTGGGAGTCACAAACGATTAAAAGGTGGTGGTGGGAGCAGCTCCAGCGCGGATGCACGGATAACGCCAAGCCCCTGAGAGACAGACAGGAATTTCCTCTGTGCAGCTGGGAGCAGGAGCTGGCCCCGCTGCTTTTTAAATCATTTTCTTGGGGAAATGAAAAGTCACAATCGCACAAGGGGCAGTGTGGGGGGAGGAAGGCACCAGGAGGCCCTGGTGAGGGGCAGTGGTCCCTTGGGACAGCACAAACCGGGATGAGGGGGTGAAGGGGCAGCCCTGGGGTCACCCTGCGTGGGGCAGGACCCTGCACAGCAGCTCTGAGAGAGCATCTCCCCTTTCCAGGCCTTTTCAGGTGTTTTTTCTCCCTTTCCTCAGAACCTGCTCCTTCCCTCGCCGTCGTCAATCATTTGGGCTGGGGATGGGAGCTCAATCTTCATTTCTGCCCTTGAAGGAGGGGTCAGAGCTGCAGTGCTGGTGCAGGAACATCGCCTCTGCTGCCAGCACTCGCTGTTCCCGCAGAGCTGCTGCTGCTGCAGGAGCCTCTTTATTTCCCTTCATTTCCTGAGGCTGTGCTGGGAATGCAGGAGCTGCTCTGGGGCATCATGTTCACCCAACCACGGTGTGTTTGGGGCAGTTAATTTGGCAGTTTGAGGTCTGCTCATCTCCTCTCAGTGATTAAAAGGGGCGTATAAGGAACAGGGAGAGCAACTTTTTATATGGGTGGGTAACGGGGAGTGGTTTTAAACGAAGAGGGAAGGTTTATATTAAACGTTAAGAAAAAAATTTTTATCCAGAGGGTGGTGAGGCCCTGGCACAGGGTGCCCAGAGAAGCTGTGGCTGCCCCTGGATCCCTGGAAGTGCCCAAGGCCAGGTTGGAAGGACTTGGAGCAACCTGGGACAGTGGGAGGTGTCCTTGCCATGGCGGGGGGATTGGAATGAGATGAGTTTTAAGGTCCCTTCCAATCCAAACCATTCTGTGATGTTCACCTCTGATGGAACCCAAACCCACAGGAGTTCTGTGCCCCATCTTTGTGCCACTGCCTGTAAAAGAACGAATCCACTTCTCCTCAAAATGCTGCTCCCAAATTTATCTTTATGTCCCATCCCTGTGCTGCTCCCCGGGCACTCTGGGGTTCCCTGCCTGGCCCTGGGGCTGCCCAAACCCCCAGGCAGCTGCTGAGCCCCTCCAGGAGCAATCCCACTGCTGGAATTCCATCACCCCAATTCCCCAGCAGAGGCCTGGCTGTACATTAGCTTAACGCGTGGCTGGTGGGATATCCGTGATGCTGATTGAATTAAAGAGAGGTTTTCACTAAAAGTGGGATTTGATAGCCTGGGTTAACCCCCTTTTCCCCCCCAGAGACGTTCTGGGTGCTCCCCTGCTGTGCAAGGCTTTTCCCAACATGTGGCGGAAGCGGCTGGGGAATTAAGGTGACAAGAAAAGAGCCCGCACCGTTTGGTTCGGCGAGAAAAAGGAAACTTTTTTTCCCTAGATGAGAAAATCCCACTTTATACTTGTCTCTGGTCTTCAATTTAACAAGATTTTGCTCATTTATCTCTTCAAAAAGAAACGATCCTCTGGGAAATATTTGTTGTGCTGGCTCCTCCACGGTGCTGAGAGCACAGATGAAGCAAAACAGTAGGGAGATATTTTTTTTGTTGTCGTGTTTTGGTTTGGGGGTTTTTTTTAAAATCTCAGGAAAGCTTGGGGATTTCTTTATCCATGGGCAGAGCAACCAGGATGTGCATTTTAGAGCAGGGTGTGAGCTCCTGTCCTGCACCCAGGAGGCTGTCAGGGCATCAGGCTGGGCTTTGCTGGCTCGAGCAGAGGGAAAACAAAACCCAGAGGCTTTCCCTGATCCCCTCTCTCTCTCTCTCGGGGAATTTCCATCCGTGCCCCACGCCTGGGAAGCAGCTCTAAAGGGTTTTCAAGCACTTTGAGAGCTCCTGTTAAAAGGTGCCATCAAAATGAAAAATGGGATTTTCTGCCAGCGGCCCCACCTGTGTCTCATCCATCTCCATTAGGGCACCGGCTCACGGTGACTTATGGGAAGTCCTCGTTAACCTCGGGGGAATTTTTTTTTCCCTAATTTTGGGGGTGGTTTTTTGCTTCCTGGGCAGATCTAGCAGAGGATTTTCCTAGGAGAAAGGAAATAGTTTAATGCTGAAATGCTGCAGCATTTATTAAAAGGAAATGTTTTGCACTTCAAAGCATCTATCAAAGGCACGGATTTGAAAACAAGAAAAATCCCTTTATCTGACCAGAAAATCTTGTCAATACTGGGATGGGGAGCCAAATTTGCAACGGGGTTCTCCTCAGCATGGTCATTTCCATCCCCCGCCAGGAAAAGAGAGAAGAGGCTCTAAAAAAAAAAAAAAATCTAATAAAAATCAACATTTAGTTTGGGTCAAAACCAGAAATCTCTCGTGTTTGCAGGACCATTTCATCCCCAGGACACTGCTGACCTCAGGGAGATTATTTTCATTTTTAGGCTTCTTCCCAGCAGAGAGGGATGGGGCAGAAATCAGGGTCTGTCCCCTTGCTGGGGAGCTCTGGTGCTGCTCAAACCCTCCGGAGCCATTGTCACAGAAGGACCAGAGGCTGTGCTGGTCACATTGGCCACTTGAGAGCGATGGGGCAAGGACAGCATCTCCTGCTCTGGCCCTGAAATTCTTTATTTGATGCCTTTGGAGTGCTTCTCTTTAGTCTTTGAGGCTTGTGTGGAAAGGCGTTGAATTAAAGCAGAGTTTTGCCAAATCAGCGCAGTTCCCTGAAAGCTCCAAATGAGTTCTTGCCTTTTTTTCTGCCTGTTACAATGAAATATTATTATTATTTTCTTCAGAGGAGAGGGGAAAAAAATCTATAAATTTTTTGGGTTTTAAATGAAACTTGAAAACACAGAAATATTTCTCCGTGTTGGCTGCGGTGAAAAGTTTCATTTGGGGACAGGGAAATGTCCCATCCCTGTGCTCTGGTGTGGGTTACCCTGGGACAGACTCACACCCTGTTCCACAGGGATGGAAATCCCAACCTGGAAACCCTCCCCGTGTCCCCCTGAATGTCATGAGACCCCATATTTAACTCCAGAGTCCTCTTAGGCTGAGTAAGAGCCCTTTTATAGGGAATGGGGAAAGTTAAACACGTTGTTGGGTTTACAAGGAGCCATTAAATGTTTGCTGCTGGGCTGCCATGGGTTCCCTCTCTGGCTGCGTAAAGGGATATAAATAAACCCAGAGGGGCTCTGGGCCCACGGTGGCCCAGCCCTGCTGGGGACAAACCCTCCCAGGTTTGGATTTTTGGAGGGATTTTGTCTCCCCAAGTTCCTCCTCCTCCCCTGCCACCCAGCCCCGGCTGATAAAGCAATAACTCAGCTTTATTGATTATGTCAAAGGCAGTAATTCAAGAAAGCTATTTAAATTCACAAGAGGAAGCTATCGCAATTATAAGTGTCTGCAGCAGCTTATTAATCATTTTTGTTATGGCTATCAAGCCACGAGACAGACATCTTCTGTAAGGCTTACGTGAGCGCCGCCTTTTCAGTAATGACTTGGGCTTTGCTCCCTTATTGGTTCATCATGCTGAATAAAAAACAAGCAAACGGCTTTTTTTTCCCCCTAAATCAATGTGTGCAAAGCTTTAGAGCATTTTACTGTAAGAGCGGATGAACTTTCAGCAGTTTAAATTCACGTTCTGTTTAATCCACCCAAATACCAACATCGGCTTTGTCCTCCCTTTCCCTTTGTTTCTCGGGTGTAATTCCCAAAATTACTCTGAGACTTGGGGCGAAGCAGGGCGATCATCCCTGGAAGAGTTAAAAAACCATAAAGATGTGCTTAGGGTTAGGGTTTCGTGAGGGACTGGATGATCTTGGAGGTTTTTTCCAATCTTAATATTTCCAATCTTGATATTTCCAATCTTAGTGTTTCCAATCTTAATATTTCCAGTCGTAATAACTCGTGTGAGAAGGGAGATGTTGTGTCACTGGAAAGCTGTGCTGGTTTTCCGGATGGATCCAGGGCACTGGGGATGCAAAAGGGCTGAGCTGTCTCATGGAGGATCCTGGTCCAGGGAATTCTCTGCCTCTCCCTCCCCATTTCCCCGCTCAGGCTCTGCCCCAGACTGATGTTTTTGGGGTTGGTTGTCACCCTTCAGCTCTCCTGTGAAAATCCAGCTCTTCCAGCCAGGGAAAATGGGGTTTTTTACACCAATCCTTTAAATTACCCATTACCTCTGGCTCCCAGAGAGCCCCGGAGCTGATAGCACCAGCAGGTTGAAGCCGGGCAGCCTTGGCGGAGGGCCAGTCCCCATTTATACTCTGGACGGGTTTTTTCCCTCGGCGAGGCAGTTAAGCAGAACATTTCTCTATAAAAAGCTGCGAAAGAGATCAGAGCCGCTCTCCCTCTCATCTTCCATCTCCTCTGCTTAGTGACCTAGAACTAAATGTTTTATTATTAGAAGAAAAGAAATTGTAATGTATATATTCCAGGCAGGGCTTTGCCACGGGGGCTGGGGAGGGCAGGAGGAGAGGTGCTGCTCGCACGGGTCACTTGCTGAAGGGGATAAAGGGGCCTGGAGCGTCCTCTCCAGGGGATGGGGAGCTGTGGGGTCCCTCTGAGCACAGGCAGCTCCCTGATTTCCTCTGCTGAGCTGGGACTTGGGAGAAGCAGCCGTGGTTGGGAAGGTGAGGGGCTGGTGGAGCTCTGCAGCTCTGCAGGATGGGGTTTCCCTGGAACCAGCCCTGGATGTGTGAGGAAAACCCAGATTTTGCTCATTTGTCCCTTATTAAACCAGAATTGTGGGGTGGGAGCTGCAGGACTCAGGGGGATGCTCTCCTGATGGATAAAGGAGCCTTTTCCTGAAGGATCTGAGCAGAGGGGACCTACTGTCCTCCAAAACGCAGCAACACACCCTCCTGGCACAACTCCTTCCCCCTCGCCTCAAAGTCGTGCTGGTTTTGATTAAATACCTCATCAAACATTTATTTTGCCTGAAAGGAAGCTTTTGTTCTTGTTCTGGGGGCCTTTCGGTTATAAAAACTTCAGCCAAAATCACTTAATTAAAAATGTGCTTTTCCTGCTCCGCTCGTCTGGGAGCTGCTCCGAGGAGCATCAGTGCCGAGGTGCAGGACAGGGACAGCACAGCCTGGATGGGCTGTCTGGGAGGGACACAGGGATTTGGGAAGCCACAGCTCCTCTGAACCCCGAAAATGCCTCCAGCAGCAAGAACTCTGCTAGAATCATAAAATATCTCAAGTTGGAAGGGATCCGTAAGGATCATCAGGACCAGCTCGGTGGTGAGTGAGGATTTTTCCTTTTGGGTCTAATTTACCCTCAGAGTAAGGAAAAAGTGGTTGATAAAGTGGTCACATCAGCTCAGATCAGCAAAGGATGTGGGACCAGGAGTGAAAAGAAATCAGGGTTTAGTTTAAAGGAGAAAAATCTCTTTTGCAAAGGTGCTCTGCAAGCAGCCCCAGCGTCCCCGCAGCCAGGTCAG
The DNA here is from genome assembly GCA_013400735.1 of Pomatostomus ruficeps. NCBI lineage: Eukaryota > Metazoa > Chordata > Aves > Passeriformes > Timaliidae > Pomatostomus > Pomatostomus ruficeps. Next base: position 133,141 of record VYZT01001272.1, on the reverse strand, counting down.
GCTTTGGCTTTTTCTCTCCCCCACCAACATCAGTCACTCCGAGGGTGACAAGTGGGCCCTTCCCCAGCGCTCGTGCACCTCGGGGGAGCTAAAAACGGCACCGGAGAGGCGAGATGCTCCTCGCCGTGCTGAGCGCAGGGGTTTTATTTTCACTCGAACGCAGCAGCTATAAACAGCCATCAGAGATTCTCCTGCAGGAACCCAAAATGCTTTGGGTTCTGGCCCAATTATGGAGTGTCAGAATGGAAGTAATTAATGCTGTGACAGCAAATGACAGGGAGAGAGGGTTGGTTTTTTTTTTCTGGGGGAATTGCCCTGGAAATGTGTATTTTGATGGAGGAGCTGGTGCTGGCACATCCTGGCAGGTTTTGCCTGTGAATTCTCAGGTTTTTCCATCTTTCCTATCCTAATTTTCCAAGGAAACATTTTTTTATTTATTTATTTTTTATTTTTTGTGGCAAGCACTGCGCCGTGGAGCAGCAGAGCTGGAGGTTCCCAGAGGCATTGCCTAACGAGGTTTCACCCAGGTGCAAAGGGATGCAGGGTTTTATTTATTAAACTCTCAGTGTTGGGCTGGATCGGGGATGGAGCAGCTAAAAACTGCTGCTCCTCTGGAATACTTTTAATTTTCTCCCCTAAAATATAAATATCTCTTCAATAAACAGACTTGCTTCCTCGTGGCCTGTGCTCTGCTCGGTCGGTTCATCTTTTTTTGTCCTTTTACACCTTTTAGCACCGAGAGGGATGGGTTGCACGGGCGGGAAGGAAGCCAGGATGAAAAAATGCTGCAATTTCCCCTTTTCCTTTTGTGATAGCCAGAGCCTCTGCTTTGCAGCCAACACCTCCGAGCTGATGGATGCTGCCATTTCACTCTGCCCCACTCTGATCGTATTTTTATTTGTTCTCTACAACCTCTCCCTCCCATTAGCACCGATGTTTTTGGGGCTGGTTTGCACATAAATTCTGCTGCTCCAGCTCCCAAAAGCAGCGATGATTTTGGCTTCTGGTCAGGGCTGGTGTCTCGGAGGAGCAGCCAGTCCTGCTGGGGTGTGCAGATGGCACTGCCAGCCCTGGCACCGAGGTGGGGAGAGCCGGGGTGAGGGTTTGCAGTGGGTCAGAGGAGGAGAGATGCTCTGAAAGGACTGGGCACCAACTGCATTTTTGCTTCTCGTGTCTCCTGTGAGACGAGGTCTTGTGTGCGGGCTCTGCTGTGCCAGTTTCCAAGATGTAAAAAAAAACACAAGAAACCAAAAAATCAGAAAATTTACAGCAAACAACCCCCGAACAGTCTGTTCGAGCTGGAAATCTGCGCCGCTTGCTCGAGGTGACCTTTTTGGCTGCGTGGAAGGGAAGGCAGGGTTGTGTTGCTCAGAAATAGCATCTCAGGAGGTGTGGAGGGAGAGCATCCCCCAGTGCAGCCCCAGGGTGACCCTGCTGGGCACCGCTCCTGCCTGGCGCTGCTGGCACAGCCACGGCACCACCTTGGGCTGCTGGGCAGGGAATTTGGCAAGTGCTGGCTGGTCTGGGTGACATTGGAGGGGTGTCTGCTGGCAGAGGGCTGCAGCCAGAGGGGAAAATGTGTTTTTGCAGGGATGCAGCAGCGTCCCAGGGTGGTGGGAGAGCTTCTGGTGAACGTGGAGAGGCAAATCGAGGCAAAGATGCCCACTTGTTATTGGGAACCCAGAGCCCACCCAGATCCCAGACCTGGCGTGTCCTCCCTGTTCCCCTTCTCTGTGAGAAACAACGGGAGAGGTGTAAAAAGCGTGGGTGACTCTTTCATCTGAGAATGGTTAGAAACGTCTCGTATTTTGTAGGTTTTAATGAAAAAACACCTTCTTTCTGTGCCCTTTCTGGCTCTCAGCTTGTTCTTTACATCTGCACTCCCTGTAAATCCACCCTGTGCACTGCAGCCCATCCTCAAGCCCGTGGAAAGCAGATTCCTCTGGGAGAGCTGATTGCATCAGCACAGGGACAAAAACCACGGGGATTTACCCCAAGATGGATCAGAGGCCTCCATGGATGGCCCAATTTGGTGCTTTAATTGCTCTCCTGAAGCTCCAGCAGCACCATGGGGATGGGGAAGGAGCAGGAGAGACCATCCCAGGAACAATCAAACGGCCGGAGAGGTTTCAGGGGAGATGCGTGTCCAGAATTGTCCCCAGCTGTGGCCGCAGGGCTGTCCCCTGCATCCCCAGGGCTGTCCCCAGGGCTGTCCCCTGCATCCCCAGGGCTCTTTCCCTCTGGCAGGGCGACAGGGTAATTCATTTCAGGGCCATTGTGCGGCGGTGGCAGGCGCTGATTTATAGCCCAGGGAACAGCTTCTGGTTCAGAGTGCACATCCGCTGTGTTAATGCTCCCTGATCTTTACCCCCGCGAGGAAGCGGCAGAGAATGAGGCGATTATTGCCACCAGACTGGGCTCCCGGCATTACCATGAGAAAGGCGGCGCGGATGAAGGGTGGGTCGTGCATACAGAGCAGTTCCCTTCCTTTCCCTCCCCTCATCCCGGCTCCAGAGGCTTCCCCAAGGATGTGGTGGTCGCACTCTCAGCTGCTGCTCCGGCCCCTTTTGATGCTGCTTTTTATTTTTTCCCCTTCCCCACCCATTTTTGTCTGTTAATTGTGCGGGGTGGTATTGCAGGATGGAGGTAACAGAGGGAAAAATGTGTTTTTGTGGGGGTGCAGCAGCATCCTGCGGTGGTGGGAGAGCTTCTGGTGAATGTGGAGGGGCAAATTGAGGCAAAGATGTTCAGCTGTTATTGGGAACTGAGAGACACCCAGAGACCACCCAGATCCCAGACCTGGTGTGTCCTCCCTGTTCCCCTTCTCTTTGAGAAGCAACGGGAAAGGTGTAAAAAGTGTGGATGACTGTTTAATATGAGAAAGGTTAGAAATGCCTTGTGTTTTGTAGGTTTTAATGAAAAAACCCGCTCCTTCTGTGCCCTTTCTGGCTCTCAGGTTGTTCTTTGTGTCTGCACTCCCTGTAAATCTGGCCTTTACAAAAGATGGGACAGGTCAGGGGAGGAAAAACTGGACACTGCCTGGCTCCTCTGGGATCAGGGGTTTCCAAATTCTTCCTTTTCCTGAAAGAAAGACTTGGAGGAGCAGGTGGATGTGAGTAGTGTTGCCAATTCCTGGGCAGCTCCTACCAGGAGCCGCCCCGACCCTCAGCTCCTCAGCTCAGCAGCTTTTGGAAATTGTTTTTCCGTCTGTAGGCTCTGTGAGCTGGGCAAGTCATTCCCCTGGCAGGAAAGAACATCTCTTTTCTCTGGATTGATTTTCTGCTGTTCTCTGGCAGTGATTCCATCCCCGAGAGCAGGAGAGGCAGGCAGGCAGTGCTGGGAGCATCTCTCCAGCTGCACCCAGCCTGTCTCACCTGCCCTGGCACCGAGACTGACCCATTCCAGACCCACCAAACCTTTGGAAGTTTTGGCTTTTCCTCCTTCCTGGGGACCCTTTGGCTTTTTGCCAAGTGGAATTTGGGCAGGGAGAAATTCTGCAGCCCCTCTCGTGGACCTGTTGCAGGGATCTGGGCAGAGGACGATGATGATGATGTCAGCTCTGTACCAAGGTCTTTTTTTGGAAACACTCCTCACCCCCTGGCTGAGGTTTCCTTTGGGAAAGATTTGTGGCTGTGCTGGGGTGACTCAAGGTGATTTCATCCTTATTTGAGCGCTCCTCAGAGAGCAGCTCCTCGTTGTGCCCGTTTGGGGCTGCCCTGGTTCCCACAGCAGCGCTGAGGGGTCCCTGGAAGCCCCCGAGCACCTTCAGGGGGTGCAACCACCCCTTCCAGGGGCCAAACCCCAGGGACCAGCTCAAATCAGCTGGATTTGGCTCAAGCACAAAACATAAGGAGCAGGAGGGCTCTGGGCGCTGCTGGGGTTTTTAGGTGTTATTCTAATACTAATAATTAATACAGCGATGTGCATAATCCTACGCACGGAGACTTGAAGCGTTCCCTAAAGCTTCTTTGCATCATAAAACTCCTAATCAAATACAGAATAGATCCCTGCCCTCTCCATGGCTTTAATCCTACTTCTCTTCCAGAACTAAACAGCTTTAAATTCCTCAGTCCCATGTGTATTCAGCTGCAGAGGCAGAAACTTTGCCATTTTTAAATCCTCCCCTAGTGCCAGACCAAAATCTCTGCAAACACAGACTCCGTAATCCTCGCTAATTTATCAAAGGTGCTGCTGAATGCTAATTTTCCTGTGCTGCGCTCTGGATGAGAATTACAATTGATTGACTATAAAATGATAATTATACACTGGGAGCTTTGCATTGTGTAAACACCTTAAATTGATTCTCCTGCCCCTGCCAATGGGGAAATTCTTTCCATCACGTGCTGGCTCTATCTGAGATCGAAATGCTGCTGCCTTTTACAAACTTCCCTACCATGTATGGATTTTCTTGTTTCAAGCAGGCAGCCAGCGGTGCCTTCTGCTCCGTGCTGGAGTGGCAGAGTCTCCCTGGAAAACACCTCGAGGAAATGGAGGTTTTCCAAGTGCTGGGGGTGCAAAATAAGATCTCTGGGAGGATTTGTGGGGTGACAGATAAACCAGGGCAGAGTAGGGGAGGGTAGTTCAGTTGGAAAGGACCTACAACAACATCTGGAGTATTGCACGTCCCTTTGGAGGCCCTGGCTCTTCCAGGGATGCCCTCCCCAGGAATTCCCTGGTTTTCCTGGAAAATTTCCTGTCTGCCCATCCTGCAGCCTCCCCTTTCCTGTGGACACAGGTCTGCCCTGAATTAGCAATTTCCGCTGCAGAAAGAGGCTCTTTAGACATTTTGGGAAAGGCTTGTTTCACGTTAATGTTCCGGCTATAAAGAGTCCCACAGCCACAGTGGAGAAGGGGAAAGCCACCCTTCCATTCCCTGACACATCTGCGTTCCCGGTCTCCTGCAATCTGGTTTTTGAGTTTAGGGTTATTTCCCATATTTCAGGGAGGGCTCGCTCTGCGAAAAGCATCAAGAGGCATCCCCAGACAGCCAAAGCATCTGGAAAATCCGGGAACCTGGACAGAGCTGTCTGGGAAAGAAACTTCCCTTCCCATCCTCCCGAGAGCCGCCGTGGGCCCTGCCAAGGGGAGCAGCCACGGGGCTGCCAGGCACTCCCCGGCTCCTCCGTCCTGCCCGGGGAAGGAGAGGCTTTTCTCTTTCTCCTCCCTCTGGGAGAATGGTGACCCAGCACTGAGAGGACCGCGCAGCTCAATCAACCTTTGTTGTGCTTTTAGTGGTGGGGAGGGGGCCATAAAAATGGTTCTTGTGAGAAACTTCTGGAATTCTTCACCATTTCCAGCAGAGCCAATCTCTGATGGCTCTGAGGATGGTGGACACGCCACTGGCCATGTCTGGGTCAATTAGAAAGGTTCGTTACGCTGTTAATAAGAGAGAAAGAAAAGTAGAGAGACAAAAGAACGGTGTGTTTTAAAAGTTTAGTTTTACTCCTCATATCCTCCTTGTAACTCTAGTAAGAATCAATTGCACTTTACAACTTAACTTAAACCCACTTTATCCTTAAAACGTTTCCTCCCAATTCCTTATCTCACTCATAAACCTGTGTGTTAATTTCCTTTTTTTTTTTTCCCTCTCTTTCCCTCTTCCCAGCTGTGGCAGAGGAGGGAATGAGCGAGCAGCTGCTGTAGGTGCCTAATACTGAACCAAAATCAAACCACGACAGCCTTGCAGCAGCATCATTTATATAATGAGTGTGTTCTGCAGCCTGTGGTGCCTGTTCAGGGGGTGCAGGGGGGTGCTGGGGCACCCGGGATGGCAGCAGAGCCAGGACTGGTGCAGAGTTAACGCACAAACCCCAGCCTGGCCCTGCTGCCAGGCAGAGAAAAGCCAGGGCAGGGTGGGTTCCCTTCTCCTCGCCCTCTGCTGTGGGCTCAGACCCCGCAGGATGGTGCCCATCAGTCTCTGCCAGCGCTGGGGGATGCAGGACGAGCTTTGGGGGTGGTGTTGATGCTCCAAAGGCCCTGGTGTGCTCAGCAGACAGAGCATCCTGCACGTGGGGCGTAGGGGAGGACACTGCCAAGGGAAGAGCAGTGGCTGAGGTCTTCAGAGGAGCAGAGAGAGAGGAAATTAAGAAAGGAGGATAGAGAGGTAATTAAATCTGGTTTATTGGCCGTCCCCAGGGGCCTGCACTCGCCGTGGGCTGCCCCGCAGGCGGCATCAGGGGGTTCTGCAGGTTTGTTCAGCCTGGAGGGCAGGACTGCACGGTGAAGAACCTCCAGAGCTCTCCAAGATTAATTTGGGGGTTTTTTAACCACTGCACGTGTCCTGAGGTGGTTTCTGTCGGTGGTAACCTCTGGGGATGCTCAGAAATAAACCCAACCTTGCTGGGACAGGCAGGGGCATCCCAGGGAGTGCCAGCACAGCGCTGGAACAGCAGCTCCTGGAAATGCTCAAACTGCCTTTCCCCTAAGAGCAACCCCTTATGCTTCAGAATTTTTGGAAATCTCTTCTTCAGTTGTTCCCTTGAGTATTTATTGGATGTCTTCCTTTTTTTTTTTTTTTTTTTAAAGCTGCTTCATCCAAATTCTTTGCTCTGTTATTCCCCCGAGGATCATGTTTGCATTTGGCAGGGAGGGAGCTGGCTTGGTTAAACATAGACCTTGGTGAAGTGAAGCCAGGGGGATTTCCGAGCTCTCTGTACCTCTCTCTGCTGCTCAAAATTGTCTTCTTTTCCGCCTTACCCGTGTAGGAGACTTGGTACACACAAATCCTGGCATCCTGCTGGCTGCCAATGGCTCTGCTCCCGGCGTTTTCCTTGCAGGAAGCAGAGAGGGGCTGAGCTTTGGTGTTTGTGCCTTGCTGAGGGTGCAAACAGCCATGCCCCACACGTCTGGGACGGGCGGATCGCTCCCATTTAGAGGTTTTCTTAGCTGGAGGAAAGATTTTACATTTTTGCGAGGATGTGTTTGCCCACGTCACTTTGGAGCCCCCAATCCCTCCCTGTCCCACCCTGTGAGTGCTGCAGAAGCTCCTTGAGCAGCTCTGGGGAGGGCAGGGAAGAAACAGCCCCCGGTTCCTCGGAGATGCTGAGAGGAGCAGCATGGGCAGCCTGGAGAGGAGGGGAGGGATGGGAACAGTTTAGGATGAGCCACAGGACCACGGTGTTGGCTGCCACTGGCAGGGCTCCCTCTGCCAGCTGGGACCCTCAGGGCCTGGGCTGGGCACCAAGGGGCTCATCCCCCTCCATTTCTCCAGCACTGCAGGGCTGTTCCAGGGTGTGGATCTCTGTGAGACTCCAAAAAATCCCATAAAATCCCTTGGCCCCACCATGGAGCCGGGCTAAGGAGGGAAGCTGTGCTTTTGTTTCATTAAATGTGTGGCCAGACTCTCTTGCAGCATCGCCCTTTCCCTCCTCTGCCTCCCCTCTGGGGTGACACTGAGCCCCTCCAATGACACCATACCCAGGCAATAATCCAAATCTGTGACACAAACGAAATTATCTTTATTCCTGGGATCACAGCTCCTGCTTTCCCTTCGGTGGGCAGGCGTGGCTGCAGCAGCAGCTCCCAGCAGGGCTCTTGGGCTGTTTCTCTCTGGGTTTTGGTGGCTGTCCCCAAGCCCTGGTTCTGCAGCAGCTCCTGTGCCCCTCAGGGATGGCACCTGGGCACCCCAGCGCTGCATCAAGGGACCCGTTCCATCCCTGAGCTGTGTTTAAATTCACCAAAGGCATTCACGAAGGAGCAGCATTCCCAGAGAAGCTCTGGCTGCCCCATCCCTGGAAGTGTCCTGGCCTGGCACTTTTTCTCAAGTTCCCAACAAAGCATTTTGGCCGCAGTCAAAATAGAGAGATTTACATCCCCAGTCCTTTCATTGTTACCGGAGTTGTGCTCTGTGCCTGGGCTGGTTTTCCTTTCACCTCCTTCCAGTGATTCAGACTTGAAATGATTCACGAGGACAGGGACTGGGGAGAGGAGCAGGCTTGGTGCCTCGTGGGGAGGCTCGAGGCTGAGTCACGGCAAACCGCCGGGCAGGATGTGGCACCCCAGGCGCGTTTTTTCCCGGGGAAAGCGGAAGGTGGAGGGAGCTGAGCCTGTCCCGGCAGCCTTGGCATCCCCAGAGAGCTCCAGCTCCAGCCTTTTCTCCTTCCCGAGCCAGTTATTCAGCAGTAACAGCTGGAACACATCTGGTGCGGTATCAAGGGGTGTTTGAATCCCCTTTTGGGAAAGATCTGGGGTTTCCATCCCTGTGTGCAATTGGCTGCTGAATTCCACTGCTGTGCTGTCAGGGTGAGCTGCTGTTGCTGCCATGGCTGCTGGAACCCCTTTGCCCCTTCAGGGTTTGGGCACAGCCGGGACTTTCAGGGAGCAGTTTTGGTGGCCTGGACATGCCAGCACTGCCTGGGTCACGTTTTGGGCACAGCCGGGACATTCAGGGAGCAGTTTTGGTGGCCTGGACATGCCAGCACTGCCTGGGTCACAGTTTGGGTACAGCCAGGAATTTCAGGGAGCAGTTTTGGTGGCCTGGACATGCCAGCACTGCCCAGGTCATGGTTCGGGCACAGCCAGGAATTTCAGGGAGCAGTTTTGGTGGCCTGGACATGCCAGCACTGCCCGGGTCCCGCCACAGCCCTGTGCCACCTGCGGGGAGGTGCTGTGGGGTTCTGGTGTGGGTATTGTGAGGGTTTGCAGGGGTTCCTTGGGGATTGTTCACCGCCTGAGCTCTGCAGCAAATTAAGCACAAAAATAGATTTTTCTGTTTACTCATCCTGACCAAAACATCAGAGAAAAGCAACAGAGGGCAGGTGGGGGTGTCCTGTGGCACAGAGCTGGAGACACAGCACCGAGGAGGTGGGGACATGACGTGATCAGCCCCAAATCATGGGCACCCAACACCCCAAAAAGGGACAGCCCATGGAGTGGGTATGAAATGCTTTGGTGCCACAAGGTGCTTTTGACCCTGCTGTCTAATTCCCCCAAACTGCCCCACTCCCAGCCAAGGAGTGAGAGAATCAGGGGGGCTCCAGCACCTCTGGGAGGGGGGACAGACCCGCACCAGAGCAAAAAAACAACTGCAGATCCCAGATTCCAGCGCTCTGTCCCAAACCGGCTTCCAGGGGCAGACAACTCCCAGCCTGCAGGAGCCAGAGGCGAGGAGCTGAGCGGTGCCCTGAGCCTCTGGGGCTCGGGGTGGTTGTGGTGGGGATGAGTTTGGCCCGGAGCTTTCTGCTCAGCTGCACTCAGTCAGCGGCCATCTGGCTCGGCGCGCTGCAAGCCGCAGCTTCTCCAAGCCCATATGGGAGGCAATGTTTTTTTCGCTGTGTATGTTCTACTTCCCAGAACGTATGGCCCATACATTTAAAATATTTGAGCGCTGCCTCCTGCACCAGCAGATAATCTGGAGCTGTGACACCAGAGATTTCTTTGCAGGGGGATTTATTTCCCGGTGCTTTAAAGGCAGCTTGAAAACGTGATCCTGGGAAAGGGAGTGTTTGGCTTGGTGCCCAGTGCCCGAGCTGGGCAGCAGAGGGGCCAGCAGTGTGGGCACTGCCTATGCCTGCTCTTCAATACTTTAATAATAATTTTAATTTTTTTAAATCCTTTGTCCATTTGCAATGATCTGGGGACCTCAACCCCTGCCTGTTTGCAACCCGCCTGCCCCTGGATTAAACAGGGGGGTAGCACCAGGCCTGGGAAAGGGTTCTGAGCCTGGGGTCAGGCAGATCCTGGGCTAAGGGGGCTCCCTCTCCATCCCACAGACAAGGCACAGCTTTTTGGCACTCTGCAGCCCCACATCCGTGTGCCCTGAAACCAAAGTGTCCCCTGGAGGGACAGGCACTGCCAGGGCTCGGTGCCTGAGGCAGGGTTGAGGTGTTTTGTCCCTCTGTTTTGCAGTTGATGTGGCAGAACACCGCTGTGAGCATCATTCTCTGCAAGGCAATAGCTCCAGACAGGGCTCTGATAAAGACCAAGCGTTTAAAAATATGTTCATGGCGTAGTTTTATACCCAAAATACGTGGTGGTGCTCTATGCAGCTTAAGTGTAAGTGAATGATATCATATTACTTTGAATATATGGACAGCTCAGCTTATGAAATGTATAACTCATCCAGTGCATGGAAAACCAATCCATCTTCCATATGGGCAACAAATCAGAGCTGATTATCCCTGGGGAGAGAAAACGGCCCTGCTGTATTGAGCGTTTTGACTTGGAGTAGACACAAGTTTTCATTCCTGCTTCATGACTGAATTTCCGAAGCCGAGCACTCAAATAAAATGATCTCATTCCCTTTCTGTGCCATGGCACAGCTCTGCTGGGAGCTGCTTGCTGGAGCAGGCCGGGTTCCAGCTGGAGGGGTCAGCGGGAGCGTTGCCATCAGCCCCTGGGTTGTGTTTGGTCAAGGGCAGGGGGTGTGGGTGGCTCAGGGCTGCCCTGGTGGCTCTGCCTGCCAGGGGAGCTCCGGGAGCCGCGTTTGGTGCTGGTGATGATGGGGAGAGCTGAGCTCCCACAAAATGGCTGGGCCATTCCCTGGGGAGGGATTCCCTGGCAAAGGGAGGTGCTGCAGGGTGCTGGCTGTGCCCCACTGACCACTCCCAGAACGGGCACCCAGTGCCACTCGGACACGGTCCCTCCGCCGGGCACCGGCACATAAATATGTCAAGCTCAGGAGATGATCTTGTTATGGGAAGATTATGCTAATGAAATGTTTCCTGAGATCAAACTCATTTTGTGTTCAAAAGCATTAAAATAAATGGCTTCTAATTGAATCTTATAAACGGTCCCCTCCTGATAATGAGCCGCTATTAATTATAATTGAAGGAAGGCAGAACATAAACACAGCGGCGGCATGGGGGGAGGTGATGGCACGCCGGGGGCAGCTCCGTGCTGCCCACCCGGGAGGGGTCCTGACCTCCCCCTCCATCCCTCCCACCCTGCTGGGACCGTGGTCCCCGGGGTGAGGCACAGGGACGTGGCCAGGGACATCTCCAGCTGCCTGGGGACATCCCAGGGAAGCCTCCTTGGGTCTTTGAAGAAGGGGGAGAGCAAACGTGTGCGCTGAGCTGTGTGCGCCATCCTGCAGCCTCTGAAATCGCAGTCCTTTATTACAACTATTATTGTTATTATCCTTTCTTCCTTTCCAAAAGGCCCAGGTCCCTGCCAGGCACAGCGTGTGCTGTCCAGCCAGGGTGACCTCATCTGCTTCGAAGCACAAAATGGGCATCTGAGCTCAGGAAAAGAAAATTTACAGGAATTCATCTGTCAACAGGGACGTTTCCATTTAATAAGTGCTCGGTTTGAGATCACATTAGCCTTTCAATTATTTATACGCCGAAATCGTACAACTTCTCCGTTCGGGTCTAAAAAAAGCAGCAAATGTCTTCTGCTTTCCCTCCACCTGAGCCTGGCAGCTGAGACTCGGCAGGAACACAGCAGGCACCCCTCAGGGGTGCTGGGGGGTGACAGCCTGGTGACAGCAGGGTTGGGGTGCTGTGAATCTGGGCTGAGCACAAAAATCCTCTGAGGCTGCTCAGCCCTCGGCTGCTTTATGCTTTTCGCTTTCTGCCTGTGAGTGCGGGCTGGGGTGCTCTGGGAGGGTGGAAACAGGCCCTGGGGCATCCTTGGCACCTTCCTGCTTGTTTTTCCCACTTTGTTGTCTCTATTTAAAGCGCTGTTCCCTCTGGCATGCGGCTTCCCACGCGTGTCCAGCGCCGAGATGGGAGGTGGGCGGCACAAGGCGGGCTGGGATTCGCTCTGCCCGCCAGGCTGATGCCCCTGCCCATGGCTCCAGAGCCGCTAATGGCCTCGGCTTTTATGTCTCATCTGCTCGAAGGGATTAAAAGGGAATAATTAAATAGCCGGCAATCCAGCCATCGATAAAACTGCGCCGGTAATGACGGGAAAAAAAAGCACTGCCAGGAGAAGTAAAGCCGGGCTGGGGTGCTTTGGGTGGTGGCAGGGATCATTAAACCGGGGCAGGCTGTGCCTGAGGAGCCGAGTGTCCCCCGGGGCACCCCCGGTGTCCGCGCTGCTGCGGGATCGATGGGAGCCGCTCGGGTTCCCCAGGCGGGGCGGGCCGGCTGTGAGGCAGCGCTGATGCTGGGTTTGAAAACGCGCTCAGCTGGTGCAGCCGACGGGAGAGAGAGAGAGGAGAATTCCCTGGAAAAGGGGATCGCTGTGTCCCCCGCCTTGCTGGCAGCACCGAGCGCCGGGGGTCCCGCATCTCAGATTTGGGGGAGAGGGGGTCCCGCAAGATGCGCAGATCCCAAACCCCCCCATTGCACCAGCGAGGGCTGCAGACAGTGAACCCCCGCCTCTCCACGGTGGGGAAGGGGTTAATCCAGCCCAGGGGATGCTCACCCGGTGATGAGGAGGGGCTGGAGGGGTCCCGGGGGAGCAGGGAGTGCCGGATGCCATTTCAGAGCTGGCTCGGTGGTGCTGCGGGTTGAATTTTGCTCTGTCCCAGCACTGATTCAACCCCTCTGAGAGCTTCTCTTGGAAGCCTGCGCATAAAATAAAATAAAACAAACCCCGTGAACCCCGTGGTACTTTCTGGGTACTTTCCCGTTGGCCACAGCAGCCCGCGTTTATTCTCCCGGCAGTGGGAGGGATGGCATTGCGCACCGGTTTGGGGTGAAACCCGACTTTCCGGGCTGGGGGAAGCTGCCGAGGCGACTCCCGCGTTTGTCTGTGGTGTTAGCAGGGATTCCCCTGCTGTTTTACAGCTGGGAAAGGCAGCACTAATGTGCTAATTAGATTTAACACCCGCCCTGGAAACGCGGCAAATTAACCAAAACATCAGAGCGTTAACCCCGCAATGGGCCGGGGTTTCAGCATCTTCCCCGGGGTGAGCCGGGAGGCAGGAGCACGGCACGGATCACCGGGACAATCCCGGGGTGCTGCGGTGCTCATTAAGCCCCTTGCTCCGCTTTTGACGCCTCTTGATGCAAATCCCTGCGTCAGGATGGAGCTCTCCATCCCAAATCCGTTTCCATTTCTCCTGGGGAATGAACGCGTAGCGGGATAGGAGAGGAGGGCAGGAGCCCCATCACGGATATTCCACGGGAAAAATCCACTGCTGAGATTGCTACCCAGCCCCCGGGTGGGAAAGCAGGGAGACCCCACCCCGGCAGCAGGAAGAGGAGCCAGGGGAGGGTTTTTGAAGCAGCACATAAAAATCCCGCCGTGCACTGAATCAGCTGCTCGTCTCAACAAGATGTGGCAGGGACGGTAATTGTATGTTGAGTGCTCTCCGGTTGATTAAGAACATATTTATTGAAGTTTATCTACTGTAATATGTATAAGTCTCTTATTAGATAATTGCTAAACCTCAAACACCTGTTTAACAGATCATATATATACCCCATTACATAGTTGTTAAACCACACTGGTTTTAATTCATCAAACGCGAATGTGAAATCCATTCTAAATTAAATTCATTTTGAGGCACTTTAAAGGAGACATTCCCTCCTTCCCTTCCGCAAAGAGGATGTGAGCACCATATTTCCTGACAGCAGTGATGTTGCAGGACAGCTCTGTTCTCCAAGTGTCCTTTTTTATTTTGGGGCAACCAATTCAATGGAGATGTGCTATAAAAGCACTGAAGTATGTTCATTAAAAAAGCAGAATTTTAAAAGTCTGGTGTTAAATCCAGGGATGCCATCACTGCTGTCTGCAGATGTTTGGGGTAGGGAAAGGGGAAAGGTGGTGGGGCTGTGTGAGGGTTGCTGAGCCCAACACTAAATTGAGATATTTTGCTTGGCTCGATGACTTTTTGCTCCAAATCAGCAAATTCCCATTTAATCCTCAAAGAATCCTCCAAGAGCTGCAGATTCACATCCCTGTGAGGGCACCCCTGTCCATCCCACCTGCAGGATCAGCCCTGAGCTTTAATTCGATGGCTTTAGAGCCCTTAATTCCTCAGCCCAGCCCTGCTCCCCTCGAGTTGGGCAGGGCAGCGCTCCCAGGTGCCCCAGCAGACTCGGGGTGAATCCCTGGCCCCGTGGGGCTGCGTGCTGGGAGAGGATTCTGCTCAGGCAGAGCTGATCCTTTGTTTTCTTCTCTCTTTATTGAGTTGTCCCGCGGGGGAAGCGCTGAGTGCCCTTCATTTGGTGACGCGGAGCGGGTGTTGACACGCTGCTTTATTGGATGAGTGAGGGGAAAGCCTCGGAGACGCTCTTTAAATACGGGAGAAATCTCAGCGCCGGGATGGGAACGAACAAATGCGCACTGGGCTCTGCTAACGCGTTTATTGCCATCCCAATCTTATAAAGAATTTTGCCAGTGTGGTTATTTGTGTATCTCTGCAGCAAACTGGGCTGAGAAGCTGCAAAGCCTCTGCTGCTGTGGACACGTCCCTGCAGGGACAAGCCCTCCACAGACACGTGGTCTCCATCTCCGTTTTTGGGGTTTTTTATAGCAAAACCTTGAGTGATGTTTGTTATCAACATCAGGCTGCAGCTTCATGCCCTGGGTGAGTGATGCTTCACCTGCTCTTCCTTTTTTTGGATCAGGCAGTTCCCAGTGTGGCTCCCAAGGGCAGGGACAGCTCAGGGGCTGAAGCAGAGCTGGGTGTGGGTGCAGGAAGTGGCTGGAGGTTGGGAAACCCCAGTCCAATGATGCCTTCAAACTCAGCTTTTATATTTGTCAGACCCTGCACTGCTTTAGTAAGACTCTAAAACTCCACAGAGTTTGTTAACTTCTGTTCTCCCATCCTGCTCAGACACAACAAATCCTCTCCAGGCTGCACTCAAGGACACCTCGTTGGCCCAGGCCCCCAAAGATGGAAACGGAGCCTCTAAAAGGGGGGACAGACTTGGGCTCAATTCCATCATCCCCTGCAATTGTCACTGGAGAATGAACCCTGATCTGGGAATGGATNGGCAGCCTCTCCAAGGCATCACCAATGTCCCCATTGCTGGTCCCAGCTCATCTCTGGGGTTTCTGCCCTCAATCCTTCCTCCCCTGCCAGCTCCACGGGCCAGGCTGGTGCCCAGCTCTGCTGCAGCCCCTGTGCAGCCATCCAAGGCTTTGGATCCTTTATCAAGAGTTTCAGCTCCAAAGCCAACATAAATCACGCTGCTGGCAGGCTCTGCCTTTCTGTCTGTGCTGTTATTTTCTGTTCGTGATAAAACAATGTGGAGAGGAAGCACGCAGGCCAAGGGGAGGGGGAGCAGAAACAAGATCCCTTATCTAATGCGTGCCTGAGCCGCTCAAATGTTTCTGTATCAGCAATTATTTTGCCTGGCTTCGGCTTTTCACAAAGCTCTGGAGCCTTGCAAACGCGGTCTGAGATCACGCTGGCAAAGCACAGCCCCAAATTCTTCCCTTCTGTCCAGCTCTCTCTCGGCTGCCCTCAGATGAGAGCCGTGGAACGTCTCACGTGCGCAGCAGCGCCGAGGAAATGGGCTGGGAGAGAGGATTTGCTGGGGTCTGGGGAGATGCTGAGCATCTCCAGCTCTGCCCCAGAGCTCCTAACACTGGCTGGAGTCATAAAAACCAGGGGAGGACCAGGCACCTCGAGATTCCTGGCTGCTGGGGTGGGGTATATTCCATGCAAACCACTGGAAATGCACAATATCTTAGGGCATTGCGCTGTGTGGAGGCTTGCAAAATGAATTACAGGGATGGTTTCTGTACCCAACCCATGGCTGATGGCCCAGTTTAGAGCAGGAGCTTATAAATTTCTTGCTAAGTAGAAAGAAAAAGGGGAAAAAACACTTCACCATTAATGGGAAAGGAATAGTATCTCTTAATCTACGTCTAAAACCACCTTTAAAGCTGTGGATATTTGCTACAGTGCAGCTAAAGCAATATCCAGGGCTCAGAAAAGCAATATCCCCGAGCTCTGCTCCAGCTCTCGCGTTGATTTTGATATTTTTAATATTGCATCCAGACAACGGAGCCTGTCAACCACCACGCGAAGTGTTCATTTAACTAAGCCAATTTAAAATGTGTAGCAATTATGAAGAGATGGGCTCAGATGAGTCAATTTGTCTCAAGTGTTTTCTAGCTGAACTTAATAATATTGGAGATGTGAGAGAAATTGGAAAAAAATTCACCCTCTGTGTTCAATTCTTTTGAGAAGCCGAAATACCTAATTCACTCTGGCAAATGATGAATGTTCCTCCCCTCTTCTAATTACATCTTGCCTTAGTCACAGCGGTCTCTAGTAGATCTCCTTTTGAGACTGTACACATCACACACCGTCCTTGGTGAAAAAAAAAACCCCCAAAAAAGGGAAGAAAGGAAAAGTTCTTGATTAGAATTTTTTTTATTTTTAGAGAACAATTCATTGTGCTCGCAGGATCTGGAATTGGCTTTTCACGTTGCTGACCCCCTTCGTCGGTGCTACTCTTTCACGTGTCGCGTCCTGAAAAAACCCTGAAGTTTGAGTGAGAAAAGAGGAGTGTGGAAGCTGTTGGGTGGGTGTCCCTGTGGGGAGCTTTGGAAGCGCAGATGGGAGGGAGAGCGTGTGCACACACATTGATTTCTGTGTTGATGGTTGTTGATTTAATTGCTGGGACAAATAAGCATTTCCACACCTCGAAAATGCACTTTGCTCACAAGCAGTGCCTCGGTTCAGTTGTCCTCCCTTATTTGAAATGGTTGCTGGTTCAAGACACATTAAATTTCAACAGAATTCTCTCAATTAACAGGAAATTAAAATTATTCAGCCAATAAATATTGCAGTAAGAGCCATTTTTGGCTCACTGGCTGTGCTGCCAGGAGAGAACCATCCCAACCCCTCCAGTAACCCAGGAGCAGAGGCCAAGGATCCCCCTGAAGCCTTGATGGCCAAGCCCCAGCACCCGCACATCTGTCCGCAAAACTCCCCCATTTGCATTGATTTTAAATGGCTTTGGGCTAAAATGCCCTTTATCGATGTCGTTTATCTCCCTAATCTCTCGCTTGCCCGGAGATCTCTCCGTTATCCCGTGGGTGCAGAATTTCCCCGCTAACACGCTGGGTTCGAAACCTCTGAGTGCTTTCAGTGCCTTGAGT
>VYZT01001272.1:92650-116164 GCA_013400735.1 Pomatostomus ruficeps | reverse complement strand
GTGGGAGGTGGGAGGTGGGAGGTGGGTTTGCCACGAGGGCAGCCCCACACAGGATGAACCAGCAGAGAAAACAGAGATGGATTTATTTGATTTTCCTATCAAAAGCCAGACCTGGTGGGACCAGAGACACCCTGAGGAGGAGGGGTGGGATCCCCTCCGTGGGGCTTCAGCCACATTCTTTTGGTCTGACCCTTTTTGTGAGTGTGGCCGCAGATATGAGCAATATTTCATCTCGAGGGTGTCGCCTGGAAGGGCAAAAATGAACTGGGAGCTGGATTTACAGCTGGATTTAACAGCAGATTGTTGGGAAATGGCTCCAGGGGTGCCCATAAAGCCAGTTGGTGCTGGGGGAGGCAAGGAGAGAAATGCCAGGCTGACCTGGCCACAGGGTGGGTCTGTCAGGTGGCCAAGTGGGGTTTTCTGGGCTGGAAAGTGTCCCCAGCACTCCGTGTGTTCCCTGCCCTCAGTGCAGGCTCTGAGCTGCAGGGGCACTCCTGTTTGTCCCCAAGTGTGGCAGTTTGGGCACACCAGAGGGGCTGCCAGCACCGAGATGGCTCTTTTTGCTTTTGGAGGAGTCTGGCAGAACAGAAACAGGGACAGAATGAGTCCAAAGGCTCGTCTGGGTGGGAGGGTGTGAACAGCTTTAAAGCCCCCAACAGGGAGATGCTGAGGGATGCTCAGTTTCTGAGCTGCTGCCCATCGTCTTCCAACTCTCTTCCTTCTGTCCCTGGAACTGGGAACAACCAGCGTTCCTCCAGGAGGGAGGAAAGAGGGATAACAGCCCTTGGGTGCTGCAGTGGAGGCTTGGCAGGCTGTCCCCACTCGTGAAAGGGGCCCTGTGTTTCCCAGCCCACCCCGACACCGCCAGCCCCGATCTGCAGGCGGAGACAGAAAAGAGGTTTGGAAATCTGCTTAGAAGTCTGGCTCGTTAATACCCTGCCCAGAGCTTTTATCAAATAATTAGCTTTTGTGCTGCACTTCCCAGTCACCAATAAATAAATAAAGATGCAGATAAAGCAAGCGTTACACTTGAGCCGAGCTTTTGGGACCGGCTCCTGTGACCCTGCCTGGGGCCACTTCCCTGGGCCCCTGGGCTCAGTCACTGGGCCTTTGGCACGGGATTGGTAACAGGCACAGGGATCTGAGTGACTCCTTTGGGATTTGACAGACCTAGGAGAGCCCTGGCTGCCCTGATGGGATGAATTTTGATCCGAATGATGCTGGGGTGGGCTGTCCCTGTGGGTGTGCAGTGGTTTGGTGGGTGGGATGCACAGCAGGCTGGTGGCAGTGGCTGAGTCCCTCCTTCACCCCAATGATGGATGGAGTTTGGTCCCCGCAGTGGCTGGGGAAATTGCAGACGGTGGGGCAGGTCACAGCTCCCCAAACCCCTGCCCTCAGGACACCTCTTCCCCCCTGCCCCTCACCCCCATCCTGCAGCGGATCGAGCTGGGACTGGGAACGTTCTGAGGCTGAGGTTGCTATTTGGGCTGTTTATCTTGTTTGGGCTAATTATGCCAAGAAAGTCATTATAATTTTATGCTCTTTGGATTAACGTTTTTGCCCAGGGCCCCATAATTAGTCTATGGTTTGTAGCTTAATGATTCTGAGCACAGTCAAGGCAAACTTTCTAACTGTAAATCAGGGACTCGGGGTGTTGGATCTTCCCAAGGAATGAGCGTTTGTCTCCCTGTTTGCAAGCTGAGCATTCGGCTGCTCGGCCCCCCTGAGCTCACACTCCATCCTCACACAGCCATGAAGCTGCTGAGGAATTGCAACGAGCCCCAGCCCCGTTCTGAGCCTCTCCCGGGGTGTCTCCTGCTCTGTAGGGATCCCATGGGGTGCCACATGTGGGGAATTCCTCATCCCTTCACCCCAGTACTGCTGCACAGTCCAGCTCAGGGGAGCACGGATCATCCCCCAGCTCCCCAGGGTTCCATTGCATCCCTGGAAGCTTGCCCAGCTCTCTCGGAGGAGCAGGCAGTTTGGATAATGATAATCTCTCCTTTAGCTCCAGCTATTAGTCGCTTTAAGCATCTTTTCTTCCTTAATTTACAGTGGCCGGGGATGTCCGTGATAAAGAGGAGCGATTTGGCATCTGGGGCTGGAATTGGAGGTGATGGAGTCCAGGTTTGGAAGGACTGGGGCACCTCCACCCTTCCAATGGGGTTCACTGATAGTTTAAATATCGATATTCTTGATATTTTATATAAACCCATCACCCAAGGCACTGAGCTCCTGAAAACCCGCATGTCCACCCCCTCAGGTCTTCTGCTGAGGGGGATCAACGGAGCCAGAGACCCCAACTCAGCCCTGGCATCCGCTGTCATCCTCCTGGGTTTTTATTTATCGCTGCTTGGGCTGGGGATGAGCTCAGAGCCACCGGAGCTGCTGAGCAGGCAGGCTCCAGTCGGCTCGCCTTGACAGATTGTTTGGGTCGAATCAGAGGCTCCCGGGAGAGTTTTGCAATTTCTTTTCCACTGGAAAATGTCATTAATTCATCGCCGGATTGTCAACAGAATCAGGGGCTCTGGTTTTAACTGGAGGATGTTCTCCTGATAAATGTCATGGCTTTCCTTGAGCACGAGTCCAGGGGAAGGGTAGAGAGCCAAAGCCCACCGCTTGCAGCACCGGGTATCTCATCACTCGTGTTCAATTTCCACAGAGAAATTTCTCCTTGGAGCCCAAGGCGGGCTGGGAGCACTGCACAGGGACTCCTGCCTGGGAAATATCCCTGCCCTGGGGCAGTCTAGGCCCACGAAAATGCTCCTGGATCCTCCCTGTGCTCACAGCAATATTCACAGAGGTGCAAAAAGCACTTTGCGCCTACAGCCCCTCTGCCCTGCGCGGCACTGCGGCTGCTGTGGAGAACCAGAGCATCCCGGAGGAGCTGGAACCGCAACCCCTGGGATGGCTGTGGGAATGCCAGGGTGGCGGGGCGCTGCTTTTCCCCGGGATGGCTGTGGGAATGCCGGGGTGGCGGGGCGCTGCTTTTCCCCGGGATGGCTGTGGGAATGCCGGGGTGATGGGGCGCTGCTTTTCCCCGGGATGGGTGAGCGTGGAGGCTTCAGCAGGAGAATAAATGGCAGCGAGGTGCGTGTGAAGAGCGGCTATTGGATTTCGTGCCGGGGTGATTAAATTTTCATGCCGTTTTCGCAAGGCTGTCTTCAAAAACAAAGCGTTCCGTGACCCAGGGAAGGGATGCAGGGAGGGGAGAGGTGTCTCGCTTCACTGCCAAGCCTTAACCTCAGGGTTTTCCCTTTCATCTGCCAGGCAAGATGAGCTTCCCAGTGCCTGGGGCTGGGGTTAACTCGGGCTGGTGTCATCACAGCCCTGCCAGGACCCAGCGCTGGGGCAGCAGCGCAGCGGTTTGGAAGGGGGATGGAGAATGAGCTCACCCGTGGTGAGGAGCCAGCCTGCACAAGTGCTGGGGAAATATTTTACACCATCAAACAAAGCCGTGCCTTTTAAAATTTTTTTCCCCCAGCTGGTCTGCAGCCTGGGAGCTGGCAGGGAGAGATTCCCAAATGCTGACCCTCGCAGTCCCGTCCGCGGTGACCCCAAAAGGCACCTCGAGCTCTCCCCCTCTGTAGCCCGCAGTGACTGGGGCGTTTTTCTCCTCTGCATTCCGCCGAGGGTGAGCGCCGTGCTGAGCTCTGCTGTCTCCCGTTCCAGCGGCGACTGCATTTCAGGAAGCTAATGAAGTGCTGATTTTCCTTAATTGGCCTCTCGAATTTGCTGATCACTCGTAAAGATCTCAGGTTAAAGAGAAAGCCGCTGCCTGTTATTACGGGTGCCGTGTGCCGTGGCCGGGGCAGGCGGGCAGGGAGGGTTCGCTGCATGAGCCGCATTTTGGGAGCTCTGCCGTGATTTACCGTCCCCGGCTGCCCACCGGGGCAGCAGAGTCCTTCAGCCGGCGACACAAACACACAGGGTCAGGCTGATTTGTGGAGGTGCCTTGGTTGTTAAGTGGGTTTCCTGTGGCGCAGCCTCCGGCATCGCAGCGATCCCAAGCCCTGAAAAACCCCTGGGAGCAGCCGGGCGGTGGAAACCCAACCCTGGGACACCGCGCTGGGGCTGGGTGGAGAAGCTGTGGCCATCCACACCTGAGCTGCTGCAGCAGCGTCCTCAGGGCAGGGATGCTCGGGGGAGCTCGGGAGGGATGGATCGCACCTGAAAATAGCCCCGGCACAAACATTGCACAGCAATGAAATGCAAAACGCAAACACCCTCTGCTCGCAGTTGGCTTCCCGGTGCATCCGGAGAGATGTCCTGAGGCGGAGCCTCAGGGGAGGACCGCGCTGGCATTTGAGGGTGACACTGGGTGTTTAAGGGTGACATCGGGTGTTTAAAGGTCGACATTGGGTGTTTAATGATGACAATGGGTGTTTAAAGGTGTCATTGGGTGTTTAAGGGTGACAGTGGATGTTTAAAGGTGACATCGGGTGTTTAAGGGTGGCATTGGGTGTTTAAAGGCGACATCGGGTGTTTAAGGGTGGCATTGGGTGTTTAAGGGTGACACTGGGAGTTTGGTGCAGGGTTGGGTGGGGAAAAGCACCCAGCTTAACCAGCATGAAGTGGGAAATGTGTCCCTCCCCCAGCGCAACAGCATCTTTGGGGAAAGGCAGTGGACAGGAACTTTCCCTTCCAGTGGTGAACTCCATGAAAAATACATGTTCATGCCACCACCATGGGCAGCCCAGCTGGCAGAGGAAAGAAATCCAAACCCCAAATTTCATTCCCAGTAACTGCCCATCCTGGGAAGTGAGTTTGAGGAGGAATCTGGTGCTTGTGGGAGCGTGGAGGAGCCCTGTGGGCAGCCAGGCAGCTGGAGCCCAGCCCAAGGCACAGCTGCGGGGAGTTAAGTTACTCGGCTTCCAAAATTACATTTTTCTGTGGTTCCCTCATTTGAATGAGGAATAATGTCGATATTGTGAGGAGAGCTTGTCTGGGAGCTCTTGGGAAACCAAACCTACGGTGGGTGCACTTGTTCTGCTGGTGGCACTTTGCTGGGTGGCAGTGGCATGGGGGGGACAGCAGACGGGAGGGCATCTGTGCCCAGCTCTGTGCCAGGCTCTGGGTGGAGGCAGGAATTCAACGGGGCACTTTGCAGGGAATGGAGTCTGGGGTTAGAAAGCTGAATGCCAACTTTAAACACAGGGCCAAACCCAGAACAAACCCCCAGAACGTCTCCTGGGGGTGTCTGAGATGTTTTGGTAAGAAAAGAAGCGTGGAAATGTGCAGTGCCAGGGGTAGCGCAGCTGCAGAGGTGCCCCACGCTGCAGTGGGAAACAACCTCCACACACAGCAAGGGGAACCAAGCCAGGGTGTGACATGGGGACCTCTGTGCCCGTATTGTCACCACGCATGAAGAGGAGATGCTTTCGCAGCACCCGGGAGGGCATCGGTGGCAGCAGGGATGTTGGTTCAGAACAAAATGATTTTGAAGCTGGATTTATGCAGCTTAATCCCCAAACTCCCATGCTGTACACGCAGCGGCCCAGCCTCACATCTGTCAGGCTGCCAGCCCCTCGGGGCCACCCGGGCCAGGCGGCTCCGCACCGAGCGGCCGGGCTGTGCTGACGGATGCAGAACCCCGGGAACAGGAGCTTCAGCATTTCTGTCATTCCACAGATGCCTGCAAGGTTGCAGCCAGACCAAAGGCAGCCATGTCAGGGAAACCAGCACGCGAATGCTTCTCATTCCAGGCCCTAAACCAGGCTCGTTTTAACCGCTCCGTGCCCGTTTTTATCTTCTCACCAGTGCAGAACCCGCGGGAGGGTCCCATGGTGCGCTCAGTGGCACTGAGCTGGGGGGATGTCCCCATCCTGCTGTTACTGGTCACCTTCATGGATTGTTTCCACCTTCAAGGATTGCTTCTGCCTTTTGAATGAGGAGGAACCCACATGTGGACACAAGTGGGTGCTCCCCATCACTTTCTGAGTGCCTGGTGGCCGCAGGAACCAGGGACGTGTCTGCACCCCAGCACTGGGTACAGAGCTCAGGAGGTTGGGGTGAATCTGGACACGGGGTCAAGGCTGGGTTTTCAAACACAGCAACCCCTTCTGCCACCTCCTGCATTCCCAACTACTTTTTATTCCCCGGTGTGTCCCTGGCTGCTCCCCTGAGTGCACCATGTGTGTCTCGATCTTTCTGTTCCCCAAATATCTGTGCTTTCCCCTGTGCTGCAGCAAACAGAGGCCCTTGGTGATGAGGGATCGCGAGCTGATGGATGGATTTGAGGTCAGTCTTGCCTGGACCAAGCTGCTGGCTGTGCCCAGGCTGGCATTAAGAGGGCAGGGCAGGGGCACCGAGGCTGGGTGTGGATGCTCCAGAGCACCGTGGATTTGAAACCAAACACAACAACAGAAACGTCCAGCACAGTCACAGAGCAGTGAGGCGAGGAGGAGGCTCTGGTCCCTATGCAGAGCGAGTGCTACCACTTCAAAATTAAATGCAGTTGCCATAGAAATATTAATTGGGAACAAAATCTGAAGATGACACTTAAGCAGAAGATGGAGCGTTACGGAGAGATGAGGACAGCGATGAAAATAGAACAGTTAAAAGGAGAATTCTTCAAAGGAAGTATCATGTAGGTGAATATTTAATGCTCAATCAGCAGGCCGCCACGTCAGTGGTGCTTTTAATGTTGTCGGGCAAAGGATGGGGAGTGTTTGCTGGAGGACAGAGCACCCTCCTCACCAGCAAAGGTCACTGGAGGGGGGACTCTGAGATGGATCCTGCAGGGGCAGCAGGATTCTGCTGTTGATTGCAACAGGGCTGGGACACAGGGCATTGCTGGGACTCGGGGCATGGCTGGGACTCAGGGCAGTGCTGTGGTTCAGGGCATGGCTGGGGCTCAGGGCAGTGCTGGGACTCAGGGAATGGTTGGCACTCAGGGCATGGCTGGGACTCAGGGCACAGCTGGGGCTCAGGGCAGTGCTGGGGCTCAGGGAAGTGCTCAGGGCACGGCTGGGGCTTAGGGCACGGCTGGCACTCAGGGCACGGCTGGGACTCAGGGCACGGCTGGCACTCAGGGCAGTGCTGGGTGCTGGCCCTGCCCACACCCCCAGCCCCTGTGCTGCCTGTGGTGCTCTCTGGCTGCTTTGCAATCAGCCCAGGAGCCAGCAGTCAGCCGAGGCACACCATGGACTCCTCCTCGCAGTCTGGAGGCTCTGCCCTGGGCAGACACCGGCAGGAGGTTCCCAGGCAGGGTCTGAGCCTCCTCCTGCTCCCGGGAATGTTTGCATGGAAAGCAGGGAGAGCTCCCAGCCCTGCCAGACAATGCAGGGGAACTGGATCTTTCAACAGAGCTCCCAAACCGTTGCTTGGCCTGGGTTGTTTGGGAAAGGGGCAGAAACACCCATGAGCAGAAAGGTGTTGTGAGGTGAAGCGGGGCTGGTGGAAGGCAGAGCGGGGACAAATGTCCCACTGAGCACAAGTCCTGCTTGGGACCCTTCTACAAAGAGCACCCAGAGCTCTCCAGGGAGGGACAAAGCTGGGCCACCTCTTTTACAGCAGTCGTGTCTCCGGTGGGGGACAAGAGAAGGACATTGCTACAGAAAAACCCTGATTTAATTTTTTTTGCATTAAAAAAAAAAAGGTAGATTATGGTGACAACCAGCCCTTCTTTTAGGCAGCCCAGTGAGAGGAGAGCAGCTCCACTCTGCCACCCTGCTGTGTGCTCACTCTGCCAACTCCAACCCAGCAAGCACCAGCTCATTTTTCCCAGAGAAGGAGCTTGCTCCTCCAGGCTGTTTTCAGCCTCACATCCCTTTTTCCCCTCTGCTTTGTCTCTTGGGAGCTGAGGTGCAGGATCTGCACTCAGGTGGGGATGGAGATGAGGATGGGAGTGGAGCATCTCCCCCAGGAGCACAGTGGTGCTGGTGGTGACCACGTGCAACGGGGAAAAGCCCAGCCAGGGACGACAGCCACCAGGGACGGGGGCTGGCAGCTCTCCTGCCCTTGCCTGTCCCTCCCTGGTGGCAGCAGCCCCGAGGGGACAGGGTGGCTGCAGCCCTGCATCCATCCCTGCTGATCCCTCCTCTTAGGAGGAGGAAGGATTGCAGTGAAGTTGTACTTTTCCCATGAACCACCTCCCACTGTGTTATGCTCTGAAGTTAATTGCAAATGAGGAGATGGAAATAGCTTATTTTGACTTTCCTTAAACAGTACTTCATTGAATTTTTTCCCTTATTTTTTTTTCCCTGTCTCGAGAGGCAGTCCTGTGTCTATTGGAAAATAGCAATTATTTCTGTAATTCCCTAGAATTAGTAGAATTAGTTGAATGGGTAATATTTGAAGGGAAATGCTGATTAGAAATTACGCTTGACGTGGAAGCACCACGAGCGTCGTGGTGGAGCTCTGGAGGCTCCTCCTCCATCCTGGGGCAGAACAAAGCTCAGCGCAGGTTTCTTGGGGAAAAGGAAAAAGAAAAGTCAAAGAGTCATGGGCACAAAGATGGTGAAACTCTTCTCCTATGAGGACAGCCTGGAGAAGAGTTCATGGAGAACTTAGAGCTCTTTCCAGTGCCTAAAGAAGCTCCAAGAGAGCTGGAGAGGGACTTTGGGCGAGGACATGGAGTGACAGGAAAAGGGGCAACGGTTTCAAACTGAAAGAAGGCAGGGTTGGGTTAAATATTGGGAAGAAATTCTTTAGTTGGAGGGTGGTGAGGCCCTGGCACAGGGTGCCTCTGGATCCCTGGAAAAGTTCCAGGCCAGGTTGGATGGACTTTGAACAGCAGGGGACAGTGGAAGGTGTCCCTGCCCATGGAATGAGTTGAGCTTCAAAAATCCCTTCCAATCCAACGATTCCATCCTACGATTCCATGACGCTCACCTCTGGTGGAACCCAAAACCCCCGTGGTTGTTGGTCGTTGGTCCATCTTGGGCACCTCCTGCAGCCGTGCAGCTCTTTGGGATGCTTGGTTCCGCCAAAGATTTGGGGGTTGTGATACTTCATTAAAAAAAAAAAATTATCCTGTGGTATTTTTAATAACCTGCTGGTTTAACTCAATTATGAGAGCATAATTAACTTGCTGAGATGAAGCAGGAGATAAACCTTTGATTTTTTTTTTTTTCTCTTGAAGGATGCTGCAGATAGATTTTGAACTTTGTATTCAATTACTTAAAGGGGAAAAAAATTAACAGGTTTCTGATGAGAAAAGCGTACTACCTCCTTCATAAAGAGAGATTTATTAAGGATAGCGAACGAGTGTACCTCAGGGCTCAATCATCTACTGTGTTTTTTTTTCAAGGGGTGATTCAATTACTTTAAGATGTGTTGCCTAAAAGAACAAACCGGGCTCTGTTACTTGGCAAATTAATCAAGCTCCTTTAGTGGTTTCTCCGGGTTAATAATTTCATTTAGGCGGCCTTCTGTTTCGTGGTTTCATCCCTACCAAGAAAACTCTCAAACGAGAGGGAGGGGGAAGAAAAAAGTGCTATTTGCTTTCTGTACCAGGCAGAAAAACGCCGCTGCGACGGGAGAAGTTTTCCCAAAATCGGCTCTCTCGGAGGTGCCTGTGAAAGCAGCAACTGGTTGGAAGATATTTCCAAAAAAAAAAAAAGTGTTAAGGCTAATATTTTCACTGTGCAAAAAGGCCATTTGGATTTGTTGTCATCTGTGAAGGGCTGTGGATTTTATTTGTAATTACTGTGAATGACGTTCTCTGGCTAGTGCGAGCCAACCCTGGAAATGTCACCGGTTTTTAACACATTTGTCTCTTTGAATATTCATAGCTCTGCCACTCGATACAGATGGAGAAAGTGCCACAAGGGAAGGGAGGAGTTTGCAAAACCGGGCTGTCCGTGCCCCGGTGGTTACGGTGTTTCCCAAACCCTGCCCTGGGCACAGGACAGAGGTTGGCAGTGCCCACGGCCACCGACAGCCACCACTCCCATGAAAAAACCACCATCGGCCAGGATTTTGGGAGTTATAAAATGATTTGGATTAGAAGGGACCTTAAAAATCATCCATTCCCAAGAACGCCATTTCTGTGTGTTTACCCCCAACACCACTTCCTCCGGGGAAAGTTAACAGCTCCCTCTGCCTTCCCCTGGAGGGCAGAGGATGGGGATGCTCAGCTGGGCTGTCCCTGCCTGGCTGTCCCCAAACTCCATCAGGGAGACTTTTGGGAAAAGCTTTAGGGCGACTTTTTTGCGTCGTAAAACATCTTTATAAAAGGCGTGCGCAATCCTGTTTTATTTTCCTGTTGGTTGGTTACAAACTGAAAAAAATCCATTGAACTGTGGCCTGGGCTGCATCTGCTTAAATCTGGGTCTTTAGATGCCAAATTCTGCATCCAGCGTTTTAGCTGAGGGGAGCAATGCTCGATGTGACTTTTCTGAATAAAAACATGACTTCTACCAGCACCCAGGGCTGCTGAGGGCTTGGACATCCCCCTGCAGTGGCAGAGGGCAAATACCACCTGTAAAATGCCCGGGGAAAACAGTGCCAGGCAGCAGGAGCCCCGTTAGCCCTAATGAGGTGCTTCCTCAGGGGCTGGGGGGAATTCCTCCCTCCCACCTTCCACGGGGACACGATGCTCGTGTCACGGATTATTGCCTTTCCTCTGGGCAGCACTCTGGTGATGATCAAGTTAATGCAGGGAGCGGAGCAGTTCCCAGCACAGGAGGTCATCTGTTTCCTTTCAAGGGATTTGGCTCCGGTTTCATCGTTTGGGAGAACAGTGAGGCCCTTTTATCGGGAAGGGCTTTCGGGGAGGGGGCACGGCCGGCTCGTCCCTCCCTCGTGTGATAACTCATTTTAGACCCTCACGTAAAACCTGGGCTCTGTTTTATGGCTTGGGAAAGTGCTCCAGCGGGGCAGCGCAGAGGCTGGGGACACACTGGAGCCATTCTGACCCCAATCCCCGGGACCCGGCGACCGTGCAAGCACCACACTGAGCACCTGTCCAATGCCATGGAGGTGGCCAAATTGTGCTTTTCCCTTTTATTTTCCTTGTGATTGCTCTTTCCGAGGCCACACCACCCGGTGCTACTCTTAGCCTCCGCCTCCAAGATGCGTTTCTGGATAAAAACGAGCGTGTCGAGGTGGGGTGGGTATTTTTAGAGCAGCTGGCAGACTCTGCAGAGCAATTACGCTCCAGGTTCCCAAATAGCCCCGAGCTTGGTCAGTGGCTGAAAACACCCCCTGGTCCGTTTGTCCAGGACTGGTGTGGGTCGGGGAGCTTTGCAGAGAATCCTGAATGGTGGAATTAGGCACAGCTGGAGCTCCAGCGAGGCCAGAGCGGCCCCTCACCCGCTGCCCGAGCACGTGGGAAAGGGAATGGATCGCAGATGTTGCACAAATCCCACCTCTGGGGGGAAAAAAAATATCTCTGATTTTATCCTTGGGACTCCAGGCTTTAACTTTCCCTTCTTCCCAACCTCCACGGTGACAGCAGGGTCTTGGTGCTGCTCACGGAGCATCCTCGGATGGGGAACTTCTGTCACGCCTGGGTAATGGTGGCTTTTTGTGCAAACAATTCTCGGGTTTTTTTTAATGCTTTCACACTTGAATTTAATGTGCTCATCCCGGCATGCCAGCAGCTGCTTTCGTGCCAAGAGAAATTGGTACATTTTGAAGGTGTCGGATGCTCCTTTGCTGGGGATACTCCGAGGTGCTTGCGGGTGACAGAGCTCCCGTTCTTTTTTAGGGCAGCAATTCCCCCTCGCTGCGCTCTGGATGGAGGCACGAGAGAGCTGGCACAGGTTTTGTCGTCCCTTTTTGGCAGCTCTCCAGAAGCATCACTGCAAACTGGACCCATGATGCCCTGGGCAGTGCCCAGGAGGGTTTTTCATCCTGCAGAGGAGGAAGTTTCAGGCTCAAGGTGTTTGCAGGGGGCTGGGGGCAGGCAGGGACACGCTGAATCCCACAGCGTTCATCCCCGGCTCCGTCTTTTCCCCCTCCAATCCCCTACAAGAGCTGATTTTCCCACGTGAGGAAGGGAAGCAGCGATCTTGCTTTAATTATCAGCATCCTCCTCCTCCGAGCAGAGGATTTCTGAATCAGAGGTGGCACCACACCAGTTTGGCTCCACCTCTTCCCCTCTTTAATCCCAGTTTGGAGCACTCCTGGCCCAGGTCTTTCCAGCTGCCCTCTCCTCGTCCAGGTCTTGAGGCAGAACACACCAGGCTCTGCCCGTGGAGCTCTTTTGCTCCGAGGTTTTTAGGACATCCAGGAGGTGCTGGGTGTCCCAGCACTGCCTCATTTCCCCCTTGGCTCCGCTCTGCCTGCCAGGCTCTGCTCCCTGCAGCCTGCTGGAGGATTTATTGCTGGGGGAAACGCGGCACTCTGACTTATGAAAGTAGGACATTCGCTTGGCAGCCCGAGAAATAATGGGAAATCCATTTAATTATTCCCCAGAAATGCTCGGATTGCGCAGATGCCGAACTTGGGTTTAATATAATTTAGATAACTCATGCCTATAAACATGTCCGGGACCGAACGTGGTGTTCAAGCCGTGGATCCGAGCCTGGGGTTTTCCACCTTGATTTCAATTGGAGCTTCGAGTATCCTACAAGAGCAGACTCATCCCCGTGCCTGACCCTGCTGGGAACCACCAGGCCCTTTGGTTCAGGTCTGGAATGCTGAGGAAGGCGTTTTTCTCCGGATTCCAGGAGTTTTTCACAGGGATGCTGTGGGCACTCGGGTCCTGTGCTGGGGCACAGTGCCAGCTCAGCACTGGCACGGGTTGTGCCTGATGGGACAGGATGGACAAGGAACAGAGAAAAGCACCTATTGCTGGTGATTTCAGTGCTCTGGGGTTAAAATGAGTCCCTCATTTATGGGAAATCTCCCTGGTATTTGGGAACAGCCACTCCAGGGTAGTTTTGTAGCCCAGCTGAGCCCAAATGCTTCTCCTGGGAAGAATGTTCAGGATCTCTCTGTCAGGTGAGAATCTCCTGGGCACGGTAAATCCGGGCAGCTGTCAGGTACTGAATTCTTCCACTATTGCCTCAGTTTTCTCCACTTCCACCTCTTCCTGGGCTCCTTCCTCCCTCAGCCTGGCTTGTTCTTCCCTGCCTTGGTCTGCCCCGCTCTTCACACCTTAAATGCCTCCTAACACTGCTGTGATGGCTTTTCAGCCTGAAATATCAGCAGCTGGGATGAGCACCTTGGCCAGGATGTTGAGGAGTCAGTTCTGAGCAGCATCCCCCAGCCCTGGCCGGTCCCAATCCCCGTCAATCCAGGCTGTAACTCATCCCCTCGTTTTTAACTCTGATTTTCCAGCCCCGTGCAGCAGCGAGGTACCCGCGAGTGACACACATCACTGCCGAGTAATTAGACCGAGCACACACACACACACACACACACACACACAGAGGCGCAGCAGTGCTGATTTCTGCATTAGCATGATAATGAATGTTCTCACTAGAAGCTTGTAATTATGTTTCCTCTTTTTTTCCCCTCCCCCTGAAAGTATAATTAATTATGAATAGAGCCGGAGTTTGACGCTAACGCGTATTTTTTTTTTTTTTTAAATCCCTTTTGGTTCTATTTCTGCCCTATTAAAAATTTATGAAGGAGCCAGAGGTAAAGTCATTTTCCCAGACTGTTACTCTTATAAATTCAATGGGAATGATGATGATAATAATAATAATAATAATAGAAGGCAAGAGGGGACTTTGCAGAGGGTTTTCTCCCCTCTTTAGGCCCAAGCAAGATGCTGCATTTTCCTGTCAAAAGCCACGGTCCATCCTTGCTGTTGCAATTTGGGGGAAGCTGCCCCAGTTTGGGACATGGGGATGCCTGTGGGTATCAGAGGTGCCCGGCAGCCCCCAGAGGTGCCAACCCTGCAGGTCCCCTCCTTGAAGCTGCTGCAGCCACGCAGGATGGAGGTCAGAACAGGGCGGTGATGGGCTCTGAGAGGAAAAACCCTTTATTTGTTGAAAATAGAAGGAAAATAACCCGCAAGCACTGTCAGTACCTTGGGAAAATTATTTAGGAATAGGGGTGCAAAGCCAAAAACTTCCAAGGGAGTGCTGGTGTTTTTCGGTTGGCTCACGAAGATCAACTCTGCTGGGTGTGCCAGGTTCCGGGGTGCAGGACAAACCTCAGGGTTTGTCCTCCAGCTGTGACACTGTGGCTGCTTGCAGGAGGGTGAGATCCTCCCTCACCTTCAGCAGGGCTCGGCCTTTCCCTGGAAAACCTGTGTTTGATCCCAGCATCCCCTGGGGACAGAAAGTGAGGGAATGGGTGAAAGTGGCTCAGCGATGGCTGTAAAGATGCAATGACAGGGACAGGGGCTGAGGGTGAAGCGTTCACAGGGTCTCTCCATCCTTCCAGGCATCCCAGACGAGCCCCTCCCAGTGGCACAGGCTTTGCCCCCCGCTGCTGGAGCCTGTTGTGCTTCTTCCTCCTCCTCTGCTGGTTGCCATTCATACCAGCAGCCTTCCCTTGCCGTAGGTGTGAACTGTTTTTCTTTTTAAATTGCATTTATTCTAACAAATGTCTCATGCAAACACAATTGCAGGTTTGCCAGAGGGAGATGCTATTTGCAGGCAGCCTTGCACAAAGGCAGATTTATTCTCCTTCCATTCATTTGAAGCTAAAGTAATAGCTCTAACTACATCTGACTTATAATAAGCGCGTTCCTGGGAACAAACCCGCACTCTGCATGTATTTCCCTCTTTGTCAGCTCCACCTAGGCACTTTTTCTCCCTCTCTTTTTTATATTTTTTTTTTTTACAATAACAAAATCAGAGCCTTGTCAGTTGAAAGTTTATACGCCCTATTTATAGCGCTCTGCTGTCTCCCAGCTTTTATGTTCCAGCATAAGGAGCTCTTTACCCTCTGCTCGCGAGGAGCCGAGCGTGAGCCTGAGCAGAGCCTGCATCTCCAGAATGGCTCTTTTATCCTTCCCCGAGGAGGGACGCAGGCCCTGCTCCCCATGGACTCGCTTTTTTCAGCTCCAGCCTTGCTGGGGGGAGCACCCAGCCCCACAGGCCAGAGGAATTTGTGTTTTGATTATTTTTTCTGTCAGTTTTTCGGGTTGCTGTAGAGAATTGGGGGTGTTCTGCTGCTTGCAGCTGTTGAGCGTTGTGGGTCCCATCTTCTGTCCCATGATGGAGCACCACCAAAGTCTGCCATGTAAAATTGCCATCTGCTGATGATTGTCATTAAGAAGAAGAATACAAATGGTTCTCCACGGAGCTGCAGCAGTTCCTTCAGTGATTTTTGTGGTTAAGCTGATATTTTAATGTAGTTTGTGTATTTAAGAGACCTTCGTAGGCAAGCATGGATTCAGAACATCCTGTGGCTCCATGGTTGGCTCCTGAACTCCTCTGTTCCTCATCTCTGGGTGTTATTTTGGGCAGGGTCTGGCAGAGGCACTGAGGGAGGGCTCCTTTCCTGCAGGCAGCAGCTCCCAGCATGGCCCTGGCTGTGATGGAGAGCAGGGATGGTGATTTGAGGCCAAGTCAGAGTCACCGTGACCCTCAGCAGCCTCATCACCCCCCCAGCTCAGAGTTCCAGCTCTCCTGGGTGCTCCCAAACCTCCTGGTGCCACTCTCACACCTCTCCCCTCCCTCAGCAGCAGGCACAGTGTCCCCTCTGTCACCCTGTCCTGGCCCTGGGACTCAGGCAGAGCTCTCCATCTGTTCCAGGCAGAAAGATCAGGATGAAAGGGGCTATTGTGCTCTTCTCCCTCCAACTAACTTTAATCCTGGTGAAGGGGAAAATCTACATGTTAAAAAATCCTGGCTAAGAGGTCCTGCCTGGATGTTTACAGGATGATCAACCAAAACAACTTAAAATTGCAAAATAATAATAATAATAAAAAAAGAGAATGTTTCAGGCAGAAACACAAACCAGCTCTTGCACCAGAGAGGCAGGGCTGGGGGAGCAGAGCTCTGCCACAGCCTGGCTCCTCTGCAGGGCTGTGCCTCTGAGGATTCGTCCTGTCTGTTAAATATAGCTGATGAGCTGTTCTTGAATCGCACCTAATTACATCTCCTCTCCCGCGCGCTGGCACTTCCCGGCTCCTCGGAGCTACAAGGAGCTGCATGATTGCAGCTTGAACTCCTCAGGTGGAGCGAGACGCTCATTTGTCATCCCCTGTTTGGCTGTCTCCTACTTGGGAGGAGGGAGATGAAAAGTTGAATTCTCTGAGAAGGGAGGGGGGGAAAAAAGAAAAAAAAAATCCTTTTGAACTCTTGGCTCATTAAGATGTCAAAAGGTTGGGTGCCCTGGCAACTGCTTCATCTCTCTAAGCAGGGCTTGAAATTCCTGCAGTCATCCTGCAGGGAATCCGCAGGCGCTTGCCGGGCTCCTCGGCCATGGGAAGATGCCCACGGCTCAGCCTCCTGAAAAGCTGCTCTGATTTAAACAAGTACAGGTTTCCCATCCCTTGGGCACCTGGGTGTCAGGTCCCACCCTCATCCACTTCTCCCTGTGCCTCTTCCACCCTTTCCAGCCCCACTGAAAATACCAATTCAGGGCCATTCCTGTAGGTTTCACCCAGAAAAAGTCGTTGCCTGAAAGGTATTTGGATTTCTTTTAGAGACTGACTCTCAAGCATCAGTTTAGTTTTGCTGAGTTTGGGGGTTTTTTTCCAAGATTTTGCCAAATTCCAGCCAGCTGCTCTCCAGCCTCTGCATCCACATCCTGTCTGGCAAAATTTCTGCGTCGTTTCTTCGGGCTCCTCCTCGGGCTGGACATCCCCTTTTGTTAAAAGATGCTTCTTCATCCCCATGCAGGGCTCTCGCTGGAGTTTAAGTGACTACAAAAGAGGGAAATATGTTTTTCCCCGTCCCAAAAAAATACCAGATGTCTTAAAACGAAAAACCTCCAGAAACAATATTCCCCAATTCCTACGTATTGCAGCTTATCCGAAGCAGGGAAGCAGTTTTGCAAGTGTGGCTTTGGAGGGGTGAGAAGGGGATCTGACTTCAGCTCAGCTTCTTGGGGAAGAAAACCCTGCTATCCCTGCAGGGGCTGGAAGTGTGGGGAATCTTCCTTTGGGATCCTGTGCCTGTGAGTTATCCCTTCCCATGGGAGTTATTGCTCCAGAGTGGCCTCAGCTCCCCAAAAACCACCACGGGAAAAGGTGCAGAGAGGTGCTGTGGGGTTGGAACACTGGTGCAGGGGTGCCTGCGCCCCTCAGGAGGAGGCTGTCCCGTGTGGGTGGGTGGCATTGTCACCAAGGCAGGCAGGCGGCTGAGTGTCCTCTGTGCCCTCCTGCCTCCCCGGCCGCGCTCAGCTGAGGAACACACAGAGCTGTCATTACAAATACACTTCAGATCTCTTCCACGGAGCAGGAAAAGTGCCAACCTGACCAAAAATATGCGTAAGATCAACTCACTGGGGTTAGAAGTGGCCTGGCTACCAGTTTCAGTCTCAGGGGTTCGGCTTTGCTGTGGGAAGCCCTCCTCGTTTTCTACTGTTTTACTCATAGCCAAAAATATGATGAAACCAGAACTGAATGTTTTTTTTATGTCTCATTACAGTAAGCATCATAAATTATTCACCCATGAGTGAATTCAACCACATTTCTTACTCAAAAGGAGCTTCCTTTAGTCTTCAGGGGCCTGGAACTCGGAGGCTCTTGGGCTGGTGGTGGATTTTAGGGCTTTCCCAAATGGGGAGAGCATTGCTGGCTCCTCTCTGACATCCCTGACCTGACTGCCCCATGGTGGGAGCAAATTTCACTCAGGGGTATGGGTGGTGGGGCAGAAGAAGGTTTGGGACAGATCTTGGCAGGCAGTGGGGATCCCCATCACCCCACCCCTGAACCTTGAACCCTAGAGCCAGATCCTTCTAGAAATTCATGTCCTAGGACAATGTCAGTCTAATCAGCGCCCTCTTCGTTAGCAGGGCCCTATAATTAGAAGCAGCAGCCAGCCATCTGCTTTTATCTCGCCACATCACCCGCTGCCTCTCCGCCGTCCCTTATTACCGGCCATCCTTGGAGATCAGCGTTTCCCTGCACCCCCGGCCGCGGCTGATCTCACTTTCATTATTGCTAATGACCCGTGCTGGCATCGCTCCGTGTGAGGAGCCAGAGCAGAGCTGGGAGTGCTGCCCAAAGCCAGCCCCTCTTCCCCGTCTGCCCGCCCGTCATTCCCCCCCACAGGGTATTTTTGGGGTTCACAGCCTTCCCCAAATCCCCTCTGCCTCGTGCCAGGCATGGGCGCTGCGGCTGAGAATAGGAAAGCGCTGGGGAAAATATTCCTGCTCGCAAATGCTCGGAGGGTTTTCAGCTGGCAAAGTGCTTTCCCGAGTTTCCCGTTGCGCCCTGCTCCCAGAGAGGATGGCATCTGGCAGGACATCAAGAAAACCTTGTCCACACCCAGCAGCCAAGAGCCGCAGGGCAGTCAGAGCTTGGAGGAAAGAAAGGAGAAAACCCCTTTTTATGTGTCTTTAAATTGGGTGCCTAGACAAAAGCATAAGACATATAAATGGATTAACAGCCATGGTTTATTAGCGCTCCTTAATTCACTTCACAGGGCTGAGGGAAAAGTTATTAGCAGATGTATGGCCAGTAATAAGCTAATTATAACCCTGTCAGATCAGAGATTTGAAGAGGTGGGTAGTTTTGTGTGTGAGATAACTGTAATTGTCTGTTAAAGATTATGAATTAATATTGATTTAATAAAGCTGTGGCCATTTATTTCTGTGGTAAAGACTAGTTAGTTATCCTGTGAGCTGCCCCGGCACCGTGGGAGGCAGCAACCATTTGCTGGAGGTGAGGTGTGTATTTAGGAGGCCAAAATGCACGTGGGACTGGTCAGTGAGCCTGTCCCCTGCCTGTCAGTGTCCCCACCCCTGGCGTTGACTTTGTCCCCTGGCTCAGAATTCCCTCCTTGTGCCTCTCTGTGCCACGGCAGCTCAGCCCGAGGTCACCACGCACCTCTGGGTGGGGAGAATGCATTTGCTGCTTTCAGCTGGATTTCAAACCAACCTGCATTTATCTGCTTTTCAAAGCTGATCCCTTCAGGTGGGACATGACCCTTTTGGAGTCCTGGCTGTCCCCTGACAGGTTAAAATCTCAGGCAGCCCCTGAAGAACTTGCAAGGTGTGCTGTGGGTTTGGGGTGGCAGATGGAGCACGACCCACTGCCGGGCCCTGGCATGGGGTGGCCAAACCCAACCCAAAGCCACCGTGGGAGGGAACGGGACAGCTGCTCAGGACCACTCAGCCCAGCCATTTGGGAGCTGGCCAGAGAAAGAGGAGAGGCCAAGCCTTGTGGCCAGGGTCAGGACTGGCCGGGAAAGCAGAACCCCATTGCTGCGTCCCCACCCCTGGCGTTGACTGTGGTATTTTGGGGTGCAGCTGCAGTGTTTTGGGGTGCTGATGGGATCCCTCTGCCATGGTGGGGCTGATGCACAGGGTGGGCTCACCCTTGCACTTTGGGGATGAACCAATCTGGTGATGCTTGAATCATTTCCCAATTTGCAGCCACCACCCAGGATCACTCCATTTTTCCCCTCTCAGCACGTAGCTGAGTGCTGCTGACTTTGGGATATTTCACAGCACATAATGTGTGCTGTTAAATGTCCCAAAGTCCACCTGTACATCATTGCCAGCTTGAAGGTGAACACAGAAAAAGGCAGGAGCGTGGCTGTGGGGAGTGGGTGCGAGATTCCGGGACACCGGCTGCATCCTCGGGTTTTGCCTTTCCAGGGAAACATGCAGAGATCTTTTGTTTGTTGCTTTGTTTTGGTTTTTTTTTTTTCCTGAGACAGATCCATTCCCTAAGGTGAACTCCATCCCTTCACACCGCCCGGGTCCCACTGAATTCCTCTCATGCCTGCAGCAAGTAAAGACAGGTCACCGGGGCGGTGGGAAGGCTGGGTTGCATCATGCAGGGCAGGGCTGCAAACCTCCTGCTGCCTCCACCCTTCGCCAAACCCACCCCCAGGCCCTCCCTGAGCCCAGGAGGTCCAGGACCCCTCGTCCCTGTGCCGGGACCGTGGGCCAGGCGTGGTTGTGGAGGGTAAACCCTGCCAGAGTTTTCACTCCCGCTGCTCCTAGTGGGCTGATGCTCCGGTAAAGTCAATTACGGGCTGGCTGAGGCTAAAGGCTCCAGCCTGCTTTAGCTGTAATTACTTTCCCCTGAAGCTTTCTGTGGCAGGGTGGTTTCAAAGGGAGGGTGGCTCCTGTTTTGCATCTCACTTCTTTTCCTGGAGGAGTTCGGGTCAACCCAAGCAAGAAAACATCCTAATTTCCTTGCGTTTGTGCCGGGCACGGGGCACAGTCTAACGCAGAACATCTCAAATATCTGAGGCAGGACTCCAGTTTTCCACTGCGGGCTGAAATCCCCATCTTTGCTGCCGGACAGCTCGCATTACCATTTTATCTGATGGAATAGCTATCAACGGCAGCTTCCAAGTGAAACGCGGAGGAAAATCTGTGTAAGCGATCTGCAGCCTCGCAGCACAGATCGAGCGTGATTGCAGCGACAGCCGGGCTCTGTCCCCGGGTTTAATGCGTGGCTACGTGTCCGGCTGCGGCACAGCACCCACGCCAGCGCTCCCTCCGCTCCGGGATGCTCAAAGCAGCCTCACTGTGGCTTTGCTCACATGAAGCCACAGCCTTGAGATACTGCCACAATCTTATCTGTGATTCCTCCAGCACAAGAAGCTTCCAGGTTCACAGGGAAAAAGCTTGGAAGCACAAAGCCTCGAGGCTCCAAAAGCCAGAACGCTGCTGCGAAGAGCACAGCATTTCTGCCTGATGTGTGCAAGGCCGCTGTTTTAAAGCCAAGCTCGCTGTCGCTGCTTTGAGACAGGGAAGGGAGTTGTTTTCCTGGGATCAGCAGCTCCGTACGAGCACATCCAGCCTCCTGTGTTAACGAGAGTCACACACTCCTCATTAGAGCGCTGTTAGGATGAGGATGATGAAGACATGATTTGAGCAGACAGGTTCACTGCTTTGTCTTGACCCACACTTACAGTCACTTAGCCCCACAACATCGGGGCACCCATTATTTTCGGGTATTATTGGGTAATTTGAGTGTTATTTTGAAATTACTGGGTATAGTGGGTTTGCATAATGGTTTTATAAACACCACTGGCATCTGGTAGCTGCTCGTTACTGACAGCCAGGCTGCCAGAGGACAGAGAAACGCACAAGGAAATCATCCCCACTGCTCTAAGAGCAACGCCACTGCGAAAAGCCCAAATTCCCACTGCAGCACCAGCCTGGTGATTCCCTTTGGCACCGCGGCCTTCTGGACCGCAAGAATGGGCAAAAAATCCATCTGTGCTCTGGCAGGATATTCAGTGTTGCTGGAAAGTGTGTTCAACCCTAAGGGGTTTATTTAAATACATTTGATTCTAATGTTGTTCTAAGGTCACTGGGATATAAAAGCCTGGCTCCTGGCTCCTGTAAAATTAATGTCCTGAGCCTTTTTGCTGTGGTACAGGTCTTGCTTCCATTCATTAAGTGAAACGTCACAGATATTAAAAAAAAAAAAAAACTCAGAAAACGCTAAAGGGCTGGAGCAGAGAAACCCCGCAATGCAACAGGGATAAAGTCAGTCCTTTATCTCCCAAGATAAACATGTTTTCGAGAGAGGAAGATCTGATCTGCTCCGTTGCTTTAAAGGGAAGGCTTGAGCTGCACCGAAGGTGCTGCCCTGAGCCAGCAGCCACACAGCTGCCACAGGCACGGGAGGGCAACTTTTCCTGCTTTTTCTGACGCGTCGGGCTCATTTCAGGCAATTTGCTTTGTGCTCCGGGTGTTCGTGCTCACATCCCGAGCCGGGTGACTTCAGGAGACGGAGCCCAGGCCTGGGAAAGTCGCTCTGCCCTGCAGCCGTATTGGGGCAAGGAATGCCGTGAGCTGCCCGCTCTCCCGATCCCGGGAAATGCCGCCCGTGGAGATGCGGGAAAAGCAGAGAATTGCGGGAGGCAGAGCGGCAGGGAGCCCCTGCGTGCCCGCATCTGCCCGCTGGAGCGGGGTGGGACACGGAGGTTTTTACAGCTGCTGGAGCAGGGAGAGGGAAGCGGAGCTTTGCGAGATGCTTTTCCAGCTGTTGGGGTCATGCATCACTCGTGGCAGGGAGAGGGGGGGTTCGCCTGGGGAGGGGGCACCCAGCAGTGGTGGCTGAGGAGATGTGACCTTCCCCATCCCTTCTGGGAGGATGGAAGGAAAGAAAAAGAATGAAAAAAGCAAGATATTAGTTAAAATCTGTCAGTGACCTGGGTTGCTGATTCCTGTGGGCATTTGCTTGTTAAATTGCTCAGATTTTCCTGCAAAGATCCCACCCTGGGAAGGTTTTTGATGCAATCAGGATCACAGCACAGACACTAACCCAGGGCTGGGAATGTGCATCATGGGGTTTTCCCCTGAAGACTCCCGCCTTCCTTTTGTAGGAAGACTGAAATTTCCTAAGTATGTTGCTGTGGGCTGCTCTGGACACCGATTTCCCGGGGCAGGGTTCAGAAAGCCGAGCGGTGCCCGACCGCCTCCACCGAACGTCTGAAAAAACACCAGGATGAGGGGATTGTCGGGCCAGCGCACAAGCGAAAACCCCTGATTTGCACCACAAACATTATCAATGACACTTAGGGCACTAAGGCAGCCCGCAGCACCGGTAAAGCCGGGAACCCCGGCGGTGCGGGCGGCACCGATGCAGGCAGCAGCACCGAGGGGACCGGTGACACCCGTATAACCGGTGGCATGGGTAAACCAGTGGCACTGGCGCAGCCGATGGCAGCGGTGACAGGGATGCCACAGCGGGTAATGGGGATGACGGGAATGCCACAGCGGGTGACGAGGGGACAGGGACAGCAGCACNCACTAAGGCAGCCCGCAGCACCGGTAAAGCCGGGAACCCCGGCGGTGCGGGCGGCACCGATGCAGGCAGCAGCACCGAGGGGACCGGTGGCACGGGGGCAGCCGATGGCAGTGATGACAGGGATGCCACAGCGGGTAATAGGGATGACAGGGATGGCACAGCGGGTGACGGGGGTGACAGAGACAGCAGCACCGAGGGAACGGGTGGCACCCGTATAACCGGTGGCACGGGGGCAGCCGATGGCGCAGGTACTGCCAGTGACAGCAATGCCGCGGGTGATGGGTGTGACAGGGATGCCACAGCGGGTAATGGGGATGACAGGAATGCCACAGCGGGTGACGAGGTGACAGGGACAGCAGCACGGGGGAACCGGTGGCACCCGTATAAACCAGTGGCACTGATAAACCGGTGGCACTGGCGCAGTCGATGGCAGTGGTGACAGGGATGCCACAGCGCGTAATGGGGATGACNCGATGGCAGTGGTGACAGGGATGCCACAGCGCGTAATGGGGATGACAGGGATGACATAGCGGGTGATGGGGGTGACAGAGACAGCAGCACCGAGGGAACGGGTGGCACCCGTATAACCAGTGGCACAGATAAACCGGTGGCACAGGGGCAGCCGATGGCATCGGTGACAGGGATGACACAGCGGGTGACAGGGACAGCAGCAACGAAGGAACCGGTAGCACGGGCACAGCCGATGGCAGCGGTGACAGGGACACCGGAGGTGATGGGGTGACAGAGCCACAGGCGCTGTCCCGCCC
>VYZT01001272.1:0-92204 GCA_013400735.1 Pomatostomus ruficeps | reverse complement strand
GGCCCCCAGGGGCCTTTTTTTGTCCCCCTTCCTCTTGTTTTCCTCCCTTTCTTCCAATCCCGCCGTGGTTTTTGGCTCTTGCCCCCCGTGCGTCCGGAGCCGGTGGGTCCCAAGCGCTGACCCGAGCAATGAATGAGCATCCGAGGGGTCGGCGGGCGCGGGGGGAGCCCAGCCCGGCGCCCCCGGGCCGTGTCGGGGTGTGCCGGGAGCACGGCGGGCTCCCGGGCATGACGAGAGCCGCAGGGCTGCCTTTGGGGCGGCGTGGTGTTCGCTGTGTAAATATTTACGGGGGGTAACCGAGCCGGTGTCTGCAGGCAACAAGTGCACGTTTCTCCGAACCCCAGCTGCGGTCTCTGGAGCGGTGGCTTTTTTCTTTTCTTTTTTTTTTTTTCTGTTGATTCTTCTAATTTCCTGTTCCCTCTTCTCCCTCGGCCCTTCCTCCTGCTCCCTTGCCCTGACAATGCACAAAGAGCAGGCTGCAGTGGGTGCAGGCAGCTGCCTGCCATGTGGGCTGCTGCCAACACCACTGAAGCAGCAAAACCTGCAGGACTCGGGCTGGGGCTGCCTGGGGCGCGGGGCCGCGTTGACCCGACAAACCCATCCCTCCTTCAGCAAACCCATCCCTCCTTCAGCAAACCCATCCCTCCTTCCAGCGCTTTGAAGCCCGGCGTGCCTGCAGGCACTGCTGCCTGCGCTGGAGGCTGCGGCTGCTCCCTGAACTTTGTGTTTTGGGTCAGCTCCGGAATGTGCGGGAGAGGACGGTGCTGCTGGAGGTGATCTGTGCAGTGGGTGTTTCCTGACCCGTTGGTTTGCAGGCATTTATGGTTTGAACTCTTTCGCCGACCTCTCCCTCTGTATTCACACGAAGCAAAGGTTGGCGCTCTGGATGCCTGAAAACCTCAGCGTTTTGCTGAATCTGGTATTTTAAATCAGAGTTTGGTGGATGGGATATTGTATCACTGGTATTCCTCAGCTGTGTGGGGTGAGAGTTTTTCCATTTTCCTGTTACCAGAGGGTTTTAATCAGCAAGGTTAAGTTTAAGTTTGCTGTGTGCTTTACTGATAAAGATTTGGTACCACTATTGATTGATAAAGGGAACCGATGTGAGTTGGGACGACTGGGAGAGCATTCTCATCTCGGTGACAAAACTCCTGAAGGGCTCTAGTACATTCCTGGATGGTTTTAATGAAATCTCACTTAATTCTCTGAGTTTCCCTGCTGACTCGTTGGGTGACTTTGGGATTCAGCTCGAGCCTCCTCTGTGCTTGGGTCCGCCAGCTCTGTGCAGGACCTGTGCCTTGGGTGAGGAATGCGGTGAGCAAGGCTCACAAAGCGTGTTGGGGTTGAGTCCCACGACGCCGCAGGAGGGAAGTTTTGCGCGTGACAAATATTTTATAACTTTAGTTCAGTAAGTTTCAGTGTGAGAGAGACTCTTGCAAAACGTGTTTAGTTTATTGAAAGCAAATGCACTCCAACCTCGGTTTGTTGTTGCCAAAAGGGAAAAAGTAGAAGCTATTTTTGGTGTGAGAGAGGAGATGGGGCACGCACATGTCTGGGGCAGGAAAACACTGGTACTTTGTTCTTCTGGCTTCATGTGGGTGGTGGTTTCTGTTACTTCGCTGTGTGTTTCTGCCAAGTTGCAAAACATACCTGGTTCTGAAACCCCTGCGGAGGTCAGGGCTGGCTCTGCGGAGCTGGGACCGGGCCCGCATGGGAACGCCTCCCACGTCAGCATCTCCAGCACCGGAGAAGTGGGTGGCTGCTGCTGCCTTCACACCTTCCAGCTCCAGGGAGGTGACTGGCATTTTTTTGCGACAGGATCTGCGCTGAAACCATAAACTTGTTCCGTGCAAGCCACCAGACAGCTGCTGCTTGGCAATACCTTGCGCTTGCTAATGGCTGTGGTTGGATGTGAACCAAGTTGCCTCCAGTGGAGGTTGTACTAATCCCTGGAGCCATCCTGCGCTAAATCCAGGGAGGGTTTGGTTCACGTCTCGTAATTAGGAGCTGCAGCCTGGTGAAGGCAGTTTTGTTGTGATTGGCAGTGATGGTGTGCATGCAGCTGTGCCGAGAGCTGCACGTGCTGCGAGCTCCCCAGCTCATCTCCACGGCAGCTCCGGCCTGCGCTAGCTGGAATTGGGTCATAGGAGATATCTTCATCTTCTGTGACATGGCTGTGAGTTATTTGTCCCCTTGATGGCTCCCAGTGTTCCTCCCGCTGCTGGTTCTGGTTTTTAGTGGTCTCTGCTGAAATACTTTTTGCAATCCAGGTGTCCCGGGAGAAACCTCTTTGAAGGCAGCTGTAATTCATGTGCCTGAGATACTGTCATCTTCATGGCCGCGGGGAGGAGGAAAGTTCCGATCTTGCCCGTTTCTAGATGAGTAGGTACAAAAGGAGGATTAAATCGGTAAATTTTCAGAGGTGGGTTTTGAGTGGCTGATTTGAGCAGTTGTGAAGGGGAATGGGTTGCGGAGGGCCTTTGGGGTGCAGTGCTCCCCATCCCTAACCCGCTGTCTCATTCTGACCAGATCATTTCACAAGTCAGAACACTGAGGCCGGTGGGGTTATGCGAAGTTCAATGTGTCACAGCAAGTTTGCTGGGGAGCTGGTGAAGTCTCTTTCTCCATGAGTGCTTTGCCTGTTCAGTTTGTTCAGGGCTTGTTACTCCCAGTGGCAAAGTGCTGGTTCCCCCCTGGGTTTTGTGCCCGCCAGCAGCAGTCCCCAAACACAGACCACGGGCTGGCTGCAGGGGTGCAGGAGGATGGAAATCCAGGGCACTGTGTTCTTAAGAGGACTGTTATTTTTGTGCGGTTGCATCTGTAGGAACCGTGGCTCGCTTCAGTTTTCGCTGAGAGTTTTCAGCGGAGAGCAGGGTCAGCTCTAATGGAGCTGGAAATGAGGTACAGCAGCACCCGGTCGCCTCTCTGATTAGTGGCTGAGGCTTTTGCAGCTGCTTAAGGATTTGGGCATCATGAGGTCATGGATTCTCATCTAGGCTGCTGTGGCACAGGCTCCTGCTCGGCTTTGAAGAGCCCTTGCTGTGTATCGACATAGGAAAGCAGTGCAGAATTGCTATTTATGGCTGGGCTTCTGCTGGCACACAGGTGTTGAGGTCTCCGATTTGCCCTGAAATGTCAAGGGATAGATCTTTGTATTGCAGCAGAAAATGGAAATGTGAATCATTTAATGAGCATGACTACAGCAGATATGCTTCCTAAAAAGAGAATTGAAGAGGGAGCTGGAGCTCCAGAACAGAGGGCGTGAAAATGTCTGTAAGAGCTTGGTCAGAGTGAGGGATGGATGTGGTAGGAAGGGAAGGAGGACAGAAGAGCAGAAGGAAGTGAGTGATTTGTCAGTTTTGGGAAGTGATCCCTGACCTGAGCATGAGGCAGCGGCGGGACTATACTGGGAATTGAGAAATCTGGGTTGCACCCCCAGTCCTACTGCCCACCCTGCTTGTCACTTCCCTTCTCCAGGCCACCAGTTCTCTGTGCCTGTGGCAGCTGGGCTCTCTCTGGGGTGTGGACTGTTCCTCATGAGAGGCGAGGAGGGTGCCCCAGGAGGGGATGAGCAGGCAGGGCTCACATGGGTGCAGCCCCCCTGCCATTTTCGTGCTGGGAAGCTGAGAAATGTGACCTGGCTGGGGCTGGGCAGGGAGGAGAGGCAGTGATTGCTGCAGCCGCTGCTGCCAGCAGTGTGTGCCCGGCTGCTGATCCTGCTCTGGCTGGGAGAGGCCCAGAGAGGAGCCCTGCCTGGCACTGGAAGGAAAGCGGTAAAGATGGCGAGAGAGGTGGCTGTGACTGTGATTTACCACAGTGC
Organism: Pomatostomus ruficeps; assembly: GCA_013400735.1. Taxonomy (NCBI): domain Eukaryota; kingdom Metazoa; phylum Chordata; class Aves; order Passeriformes; family Timaliidae; genus Pomatostomus; species Pomatostomus ruficeps. Next base: position 88,384 of record VYZT01001272.1, on the reverse strand, counting down.
CAGGGCTGGAGGGGATCTGGGGCACGGCGAGGGGACAGGGAGAGCAGGGCAGTGATTCTGTGCCTGCTGGGTGCATGGAGGATGCTGATAATGGTTAGTGCCCTCTTTACAGCTGCAGAGCACTGAGCAAACATTAACCAATGGAAAGGACAGCAGCTCTGTCTAGTTACAGAGCAGGGAAGTTACTCCAAATTAACTTTATGATCCGTGAAACTGAAGGTTATTTAAAAAAATAATAACATAAATGGAAATGCTGAAGTTTTTCAGAGTCGCTGAGTACGCTGCTTGTTGTTTAATGCCTTCCATTTTTTCGTTCCCAGTCTGTGTTTTTGGCTCGGGAACAAATTACAAGCAATATCAGCTTACGCTTGGATTTGAACCCACATTGCTCTTAGTCAGCTGAAATATTTCCCCTTATCGCCGCTCCCATAATGTTTATTTTAGACCGGATAGCATCATGGCTTTTCTGCTCGCTGTAGGGAAGAAGCCAGTGTTTGAAATAGCCCAGCACCTTGGGAAGAAATGATCTCAAAGCCAGTTTGGTTTCTGAGCGAGGTACGGCTTAATTTTCCACCGAGAGGTTTATGCGAGGCTGCTCTATCCCAGAACGTTTTGCGGCATTAAAAACCCAGGAGGTGGCAGATGGATGAATTGCTGACAGATTTAAAATCGTACGACAAACATAAAGCATTCAGATGTGAGGCTGCAGGGAGAAGTGGAGGCAGGAAGGTCGAATAAGTTACTCTGGGCAGAAGGAGATGTGCAGGCAGAGGCGGGATCCAGTGGGATCAGCCTGCGAGGGAAAGGGAGGGATGTGTCGAGGAGAGTGTTCCCATCAAAGCACAGGGAACCCTTCGTGTCTGGAGCAGCGGTGGAAAGAGAATGAGGAGGAGGAAGGAGGCCAAGCTGAGCCTTGGCGGCAGTGGTGAGGTCAGGGGCGGGCTTGCCCTGGGAGGAGACGATGTGGTGGGGTCCAGAGAGTTTCCTCCTGTGGGCGGTGATCCGAGGGAGAGTGCCAGCACCCGGGGATGGTGTGGGTATTGTCTCTGGTGGCCCTGGGGGTGGGTGGTGCGTGTGTCAGGGAGGGAGGCAGAGCCGGCAGGATTTCCTCTCTGCGGCGCTGACTCCTGGGTTAATAACGAACCAAACAGTCTAGGTTTATCCTTTCATTGTGGAAGAGAATTATTTACATAACACCACTCCACGTAATCTTTATTTAGCATTGTTTCCCTGGCGTGACACTGGACAGAGTGGCGGTGTCCAGAACTGCAGTTTCGGCTCAAGTGTGTGGGAAGTTAACTCTTCCAGCTGGGTGTGCTTCTCCCTGCCTGCTCAGGGAACTGGCTGGAAACTCAATAAATGCTCCAGTGGCATGACCATTTATCATGGTTTTTGGGACTTCTGCGTCTTCTAAACTCTGTTTTCTGCAGGCTCTGGCTGGTGCTCTGTGCTGGTAGCTGAATGTTGCCTACCAGCTTCCTAGGCAACACATTTTGGGTTTGTCCTGTGCATGTTAGGGCAAGAGAGCAGCTTGCAGCGTGCTCTTCCTTGTCTCTGCGGTGCAGAAGGCAGAAGGAAAGAAATGTGTCAGCCCGTGGGTGGAGGATGACAGGATTTGGGAAGGTTCCTGGTGCAGATCATCCCATCGTCTGTGATCAGTCCCTGAGGACTTGCTGTCTCCCAGGTGGGCAGGTTTCATCCTCCTCAGGGAGTGTTTAATTGCAAGGTCTGGAGGCTTAGGTGGCTGTGGAAAGAGCTGGGGCCTGATTATTGCAACACAGCGTGGTGAGGGACGGAACCGGGCGCTTGGGCGTCAGCGGGATGTGGTGGGAGAACTGAACTGGTGAGGAGGATGGCAGGCAAAGTCAAGCTTGGTGAAAATCTGCCTGTGCCTCCAGCCGTGCAGCGCTGGCTGGAGAGGGTGGAGGGTGGCTTTTCCTCTCCGCTGCGGGATGTGTGGGCTTCGAACAAGCTGCGGCAAACAACGGAAAGTTGGCTTTCTTCTGAAAACATTTTAAAACCTTATAAAATTACTTCTGGCGGCTGAATTTTTTTAGCACCAGATCTCAGCTTCGTGGTACTTGATCGCTTCATAAATAGCTCAGTCTTTGGCCTCTCAAACTTCTCAAACACGTACCTGGAGCGCTGCAGAAACCCCGGTGAGCACATGGTTATCAGTGGCAGCACCTGGCTCTGGGAGCAGGAGCGTTCTGCGGGAGTGTTTACTGCCGGCACCGCGTGATCTCTGGGCTCTGCTGTTGCAAGGAGCTGGTTCTGGAAGGCTCTGAGTCCCCGGTGGTTCACACTGGATTACCTGGCGGTGGATTAGGCTCAGGAACGCCTCCTGTGTCAGCCCTGCCGGAGGGCGATGCGGATCCCGTGTCAGCTCATGCCGGTGGTATGGACATCACCCGCTCAAGCCTGAAACTTGCTGGAACAAAGGTAACTTGTAAACACCCTCCTTTGAACCAGTTACACCTGGCAGGGTGAGTTTGCATTGAATCAGTGCTGAGACTGTGGCCGTGGCATTCCCAGTCCGCTGCTGGAAGCCCCAAAGCTTTGTCTGCTGCCTCCTCAAGCCCATGCTGTTATTGTCATGTGATTTTGGGATCAGGTGGTGTGTAAATCCTGGGTGTGTAACAGAGCAGTGGTGTTTGGCACCAGAGCTGTGTGCTCGGGAACTTCCTCCAGTCGTTTGGTAGGGTCAAACCACGACATTTTCCCACATCTGAACCTTAAACGACTGTGGCCTCTCTTTGGCGTGAGAGTTTCTTGTGTTCAGCAAAGCGGATCATTCCTCTTGGAAAGACTTCTTGATCAACTCCTTGATTTTCCATGGATACCACATCATATAATTCCATTAGTAAACTTTTCAAGCTCCATCTTGAAAGCAATTACAGCTTTTTTTTTTTTTTTTTTTTCCCTTTTTCCCCTTTGCTGCAGAGTTTCAGGCTCATGCCAGAGTGTCAGCTTCATTTCTAGGTCACCGGTCTGCCCTTTCATTTCCCCCTCACGCTCAAGTTGGCCGGCTTGTTTTGATTTGGTAATATGTGAGGTGGTGTCCACAGACAAAACCAGGCAGGCCAGTGAAATTCATGTTTCCCTGCAGCCTTGTTCCTGTTGTGTGTGTGAATAATAATTTCCAAATGCTGGACCAGAGGTGATTAAAAACTGTCAAAGAAATAAAACGCAGCAGAGTCTGCATCACAGGGATCTGTGTGTTCAGTGTTTTGGGAAAACTCTCTGAACTGGCAGTGGAAAAAGCCTTCAGAATTCTGATTTAAGACTTTCTAGTCTTAAATGTCACTTCTTGGGGAGGTGCTGATGAGGCAGCCTGAGCATAGCCAGGCTTTGCAGGAGCTTTGGTTGCTGCTGTCTGGGGGGGACCTGGAATGAGGCGCGCTCCCTTTTCTGCGCTTGCTCTGCGGAGTTGTTTGGGCTCCAGAGCCACAGTTTGAGATATTTTTGCATGCTGTGGGCACAGGCACCTGGGCAGCAGCCTTGTGGCTGGAGCTGCTGAGCGTGACTGGTGAAGGGTGGAGGGCTACAAAGGTTCTCTGCAGCCCCAGTGGATGCTTGAGTGGAAAGGAAGAGCTGAAAAACCTTCCTGAGGAGCAGCACACGGTGTCTGTTGCTTGCTCTGAGTGAGTATGAGTGGGTTTTTTTCCTGAGCTGCAAGGCAATGGGTGTTCAGAGGTTTTTATGCAACTCCGGTGTTGGGACCGTGAAGCAGTTGTCATGTCATCAGTTAAGATGTGTTGAGCATCCTTATTTTTGGAGCAAATGATCCTGCTGACAGCATGTATAGGAGGTGTCAGCCAGCCTTTTTTTTTTTCCTTCTTCCTATTTTTTTTTTTGCTTCATTTGTAGGTTTTAGTCTTGCCTTTACTTTGATATCTTGACAGGGTTGATGCTAAAAAATTGTTGTCTTTTTTTTGTGGGGTTTTTTTTTTGGTTGTTGTTATTTTTTTGTCTTTTTTTTTTTTTTTGGTTTTTGATGTCTACGTGTCTTGAGATGCCATGATTAGAGATGCACATAAAGAGCTGCTGTGGTTTTGGTCCAGACCCCAGCCAGCTGCCAGCAGCGTTCCTGAGGGCTGTGTGGTGTTGGAGCGAGAAGCACTGCAGGGTTTTGTTTTTTCTCCAGCATTATGAAACAGAAGGAAAGAGAGAAGTCAGCATGTACCTTAAGGGTTGTGTTTTTATTTTAACTCTCTCGCTGTGGAGAGCTGAGGTTTGCATCTTCTCCGCTGAGGCTGGTGCTCGTGAAATCGAACGCACTTCTGTGAATGTCCTTAAACTCTGCCAGGCGCAGAGGAGGCTGAGAAATTGGGGATTTGCTTTGCCCGGAGGTGGAGGAGCCGTGCTGCAGAGGCACACACAGACACCCCGCTTGCTCCTCTTCCCCCTGCCAAAGGCGCTGAGAGCTTTGCTCTGGTTCAATGAGACAAGAGCTTTAAGCTCCATCTGCGTCTCTTATTTTTTATGTATTTTTTATTTTTTTGCGTTTCGCTCAGTTGTGCTTTTTCAAGGTCTGTGGATTTGTTGTCAGCAGGAGGTTTCAGTCCCCGCACAATGTATCATTGTGTTTGCCTGGCTCTGGTTCCTCGTTTCATGCGGAAACACCTTGAACCTCTGGCTGAGCTGGGAGATGGGTGCAGGCCGGGGCTGCTGCAGGAAGGACGTGTCTGTGCTCGACTCCTGAGCCCCGAGTTACCCGGCTGCTGCTCCAGGCACTGAATGCGTTTGGCCAACGCGGGCACTCCCCTAAATTCTGATCAGCCGGGCTACACCTACTTATTCTCCTTTTAGAGCCTCATCCCTAGGTGAGAAGGCTGTACTCAGAAATAAGTGAGTGTTCTCGCTTGTCTTTATGAACTTTCTGAGTGTCTTGCCAATTAATTCTTAGGTAACTGAGGCTAAAATATTTATTGTAAAGGTCACAGCCAGCAACGCTGCTGTCCCTGCCGTGCTTCACTCATTCCACTTTATGCAAAACTTGGTAAAGGTGCCTGTGCTGTCTTGGCCATTTGCAATCTGCTTTACGAAGCCTCTTAACCAGCAGAAAAAAAATGTGTAAATAAATAACAACAGCTTCTCCTGGCAGCCTTGCCAAGTCAATTTAGCGTGTGTTGAGGAGGCAGAACAATTAGCGACAGAAGCAAATGGGTTTTCTCGGTGTTCTGTGCTCCTGTCACACGGGCAGCTCCCGGTTTTTGGGAAGTGTAACAGAGAAATTTGTATCAGGCACCGATTGAAGGCATGTGCAGAAGAAGGGGGGAAGGTAACAGCTGAACATGAACCTGCTGGGAAGGGTGGAGCTGAATTGTATCTCTTGGTGGGGTTGGGGCTGTCAAACAGCGGTGATTTCTGCTCCCTTTTTCACAGCATTTAGCTCGCTTCTTTCCAGCTGTGTTTCTGAGATCGGGGGACTTGGGTTGTAGGAATTTGCCACCTCACTGCCTCTCAGCGTGTTCCCATCACCGTGCTTCTGTCTCCTGGTATTTTTGACCTGAGCAGTTGCATGAATGTCTTCACCAAGCAGTTGTGCTTTTGTTTAAGTCAACACTGCTGTGTTGGAAATTTGGATGCTGCAAGGACAGATCTGGAGCCAGGGGACACAGCCTGAAATCAGGGAAGAGCGGCTGTAATTTACACAACCTGGTTGTGTTTCAAGCCTTTCTTTTGCAGGAGTAAATTTCCCAGGCCTGAAATTCCCTTCTGAGGGGCAGCTATTCCCCCCAAACTTCTGCACAGACCTGTTCAGCCATGTCACGTCTCTCTCAAGCACGGGACACACCAACCGATTTTGCAGCAGGTGGCACAGACCCTCAGCTAGGGTTCTGTTGGCGTTCCTGCAGCAGTGGTTTCACTTTGGAGTTACGCTCAGGCAGTGCAGTCATTTCTGCCATGGTCTCTGGCATTTGCTCCTTTTCTCTGAGCTGGAAATGAAGCGCTGGGTTCAGAATGGTGCCTGGGAATGTTCCTCCACTTTTCACGTCATTGCTGCTTTGTGCTGGCTGCTGCTGCACCTTTGTTCCTTGAGTCTTGCTTGTGCACCCCGGGAGGCTCGAGTGGTCTGTGCTTTTGTGCCCTGGCCCTGCACATCCAGGGAGAACTGAAGAAGAGCAAAGTTGGGCAGATGCCATCCCCTGTGCTCTGTGGCAGCTCCTGCAGGCATCATCCTGGCTCAGTGAGGCACCTGATGAGCAGAGAGTGAGAGGAGGGTCCTTTTCCCGAGGGGGTTTGAAACTGCTCTGCCACAGGAGCCTCGCTGAATTGCAAATCACTTTTCCTCTCCCACTCTTTTCTAAATCTGCTGCTGTTCCTGAAGTGGCAGTGGATTTTACTCATGTGTGCTAATGCATGGGTGAGTGTGCGCTGCAGAGTAGAGTTGTAAGCAGCTGACATGATGTTGATCATAATGGAGCTAATGGCACTTAAAATATTTGCTTGTTTGTAAAATACTGCATCTCTTCCCAGGCACTGAATTTGATGGAAAAGCTTCAGCCGCGTTTGGCACAGTGTTTGGAGAGATGGACAGCTTTCTGTCACTTCTTTGACAGTTGGGCTTTGAATTGTTCAAAGAAAACAGAGCAGCTTTTCAGTTTTTCTCCCCACTCAAAACCAACCAACTAAAAGCCAGGCGGAGGGCAGACCTCGCGTGCATTCTGTTTATTTCTAAGTGCAAATGCATCTTCTGGATGTGTCATTAACCTGGTTGAGCTCCGGGGCTATTTTTAGCAGCCTTATGGTGTGTGGACAAAGAGCAATTCCAGTAAGTGTTTGTGGGCAGCCCAGCCCGGGATGAGGGTGCTGGCACAGAGCCTGGGGCAGCAGGTTCCTTCCTCCCTGCCCGGCTGGGGGGGTCTGGAGGGGCTGGATGAGCCCCCTGTGCCCAGTCCCACACAGGGAAATCTGTGTAAAGCTTTACTCTTCATTCCCGTGGCCATGGTAACCGACTGGGATACATCAAACTTGACTAATTAACCTAATGGAGTCGTTTCCAGGCTGGGTCTCTCCCCTCGGATTTCAGAGCAGAACTTGCGCTGTCTGATCCGCCAGCGAGCTCTGCAGCCAGCACAGACTTTCCCCGAGTGGGTTCTTTCCCAGGTTTATTTCCCGGGTCAGATTGAGTTGGGGAGGATGGCTCAGATCTGTCTGATGTCTTGGGTGCTTCTCTTGCTCTGCATTCCCCCCTCTCTGGGTAATCTCAGATTCCCATGGAAGGAAAGTCCCAAACTCAGATGGAAAAAACTTGCTCTGATTTTTTCCCTGGACTGGGTGAGGTGAAAGTGGATCCTTTCCTGCATCTCTCCTGTTTCTGTGCTGCAGGATCTCTGCCACCCTGAATTCCTGCTTAAAAACCTGTGAAATCCTCAGGCTTGAAACAGAACAGCACATCCCGGAGATGTCTGTGCACATCTTCGCGTTTCCTCATCCTGGCGTACTAGTTAAAGGCATTGCTGCTTTGCACTGTTTCTCCTGGGTTTAATTATTATTTCAGTGATTGGAGCTGCAGACTGCAGCAGGGACTGAAGAGTTCAGCCTCAATTAAAAACCACCCTGTGCCAGGCAGATAGCGGCAGGCAGCTCTGCTATTCTCAAGTGTCTCCAGCAGTCCATCGAAACACCATGTGATCGGCTCAGTTGAGAAATCTGAGTAGGCAGAAAGCAGTTTCTGGGATAAACCTTGTGAGTGCTTCTCAAAATAGCCCGAAAGCAGGGTTTTGCTTTCCACAGCCACTCCTGGTCCTTGAGGCTGGTCAGAATTTTATGTGGATTACTAAATACTGCGAAGGTCTGATCTTCAAAAACCATAAGATCCTCTTTCTTTTTTTTTTTTCCTTCTCCTTTTTAATGCTGCCTCTGGTATGTTTAAACTTAGAGGATTTGCATTTTCACGTCTTTTTAGCCTTAATTGTAAGTACTGGGACCTTCCTTACTTGCAGTTCCAGCTTTTTATATTTTTCAGCAAAGCTGATGACCTCGGGTTTGACCCTTGGAAGCCTCTTGGGCAGCCCAGCAAACAAATGTGCTGTGAGAAGAGCACATGATAGCAGCCTGGGCTATTACACTGGTCAGTCATTGACCAGGACTCTTGTTTTTCTTCCTTTGAAGAGCTGCTTAATCATTGGCATTGCAGCCCCTGCTGTGCCGGGCACCTGGAGGGGGTTGCTGGCTGCTCCCCGTGAAGTCTGGGGCAATGAGGGAGGTGGCAGGGGGGCTTTAGAGAGTCCAGCGCTGTAATCAGGTTTTACTGGGCAAGAGATTGTCATTGATATCCCTGGGATTTGGCGTCTGTATAAATCCATGAGCCAAGCTCTGGTTGAGTGTGGAGGTTCACGTCAGTTCATTTGTCTGGGAATGGGGCCGGGAGCATCTTAGGACCGAGGTCCTTCTGTGTGATTTCTGTTCCCAGTATAACCCACAAGCTGCTGAGGGTAAATCCCTGTAAATGCTGGGGCAGCTGGAAGTGGCGGCTTCAGACGTGGCTGATTTCAGGACCAACTGAGAAATGGGGATAAAAATTGCGTAGCTAAACCTGATGGGAACTAATGCCCATGGGCCTGGGTGCTGCGTGAGCGACTGAAAACTCGTGAAGCAGCTCTGAGATCTCAGAGTTGTGAGTTGTTTTTCCGCCCTTGTTTACTGTAATACCTCTGGGTGACACAGAGCGTTCAGGAGAATCTGCTAAACTGAATTCTCCAGCTGAATTCACACTGGAGAAATGAGAATTGCTTCTTTTTGTTGGGGGAAAAAATAAATCTGCTTTTATCACATCCTTGTTATCCTTACAGCTTGTGGCTTGGAAAATGAGAGAAAACTGATAGTGAGGGCTGACTGACATGTGAAGAGAGGTAAGATCCTGGCTTTCTGTGGCCCTAATTTCCTGAACTTTCTTGTCCCTCATGTGTTTGGTGATGTGTCAGTGGAGCTGAATTTCGTTAGCAAAAATGTGGTTTGAGTGGATATCTTAGATTAACTCTCGATTGCCTGCCTCAGGGTGGTTTTGAGCGAGGCTTGCAGGAGCATCCCTGCTCTTGCTGTGTCTCTGGCTGTCGCTCCCCTCTCCCAGACTGGCCGTCTGCACGAGGGGCTTCTCTGCAGAGAGCAGCCAGTGTTCTGTGCTCACGTACTGTGCAGAAGCCATGAAAAATGTTGTTCAGATGACAGTGATTTGGGGGTAGCTCTAGAAAATAATTTTCTGCTGGTGGATAGTACCAAACTATTTCCTTTCACCCACCCCCTCCCTTCCCCAAAACAAAAGAAGAGATGAAAGGATTCATTAGGAATTATTCACTCAGCTCTGCCGCCTGTCTGAGATCTGGCTGTCTGCGTTCATCCCCCAGCTCAGGGAAGGTCAGAGGGCATCTCCCTGGGGAGGATTTGCTGTTGACTGAATTGCACTCTGTCATTATCCTGCTGGATAACGAATGCAGTGGCCTCATTGGCACTGGCTTCAGAAAAAGCACGGTCATCTGCATGTGGCCTTGAGGCGAGAGGCGAAAACCCGAGGAGAGCGGGGTGGAAAACCTCATCTTGTGGGAAAGATGTGGGACAGGCCCGGGCGGTTTGGCACAGAGCTTTGCTTGCTGCGGGGTGCTCAGCAGGTCTGTAGCTGCTCCCAACCTCTGCATTCTCTTGCTGGAGGTGGGGGAACACAGCGAGAGGGTTTAAAGGACAAAACTCCCTCTGATGGGGTGAAACCAGTTAAAGCCGCTCCTGTTTTCTTCAGAAGAAAATGCGGCGTGCTCGTGACACAGTTTGAGATATTTTAATGAGATTTAAACAATTTTTTCCCTTCTTTGTTTTGTTTTCAAATAGGTTTCCTGAAAGAAAAACATACAAATCCCCCTGAGCTAATTGGTGTGTGATTTGAATTCAGCTGCTACCTTGGAAGAGCTTTTCCAGCAGCTGATCTGAAAACAGCCTTTCCCACAATATTGTGGGTTGTCAGTCAATGCTAAAGGATCTTGAAGTTGCTGGTGGGAAGGAGAGAGATGTGTTTTGTTTGATATGCTGCATCTTTTAGTTCGAGTGCTATAAAATACTCAGAGATGTGTGAAAAAGGCCCTAATGGAGAGAAGCTATGAGAGGGATGAAAGTCACGGTAGCTGGAAATGAGTAAGAAACAGTTGTGGGTGCCGGAGCCCGTTGGGCTGGCTGAGGAAGTAGATAGACCTGAAGAAAATTTGCATTTAAAGCACGAATTTCAGATGTTACCCACCGCCTTGCGCCTTGATCTTGTGGCAGTCGCTGGCTTAGAAGAGTTTAATGCTGCGCCCTTGCAGCGTGGGGCTGCACGTCGCTGAGCTGCACTGGGGGAGGCCACGTGCAGCCCTGGGAAGGAAAATATTAAACTTCAAATGTTGGCCTTCATTGCCTTCAGGCTATGTCGGTTCCCTGGAAGATGCTGTGATAAAATTGCTGGCCCAGGTAATTTGTGTCCTGATGATGAGCAGCAGCGAGGGGAGCAAGGGTTGGTGTGCCTGCTTATTGCTGTCATCTGTCTTGCAATCAGATATTTATGAAATGGCCTTTTTGTGCTACAGCACGGGGGGTGGGAGTGCATATTTAAGTGGTGAGTAAATATAGTCACTTGGCTAGATTGGATCAAATCATCCTCTTAACAAATCCAGACAGTGATGTTTCACATCTGACAGCGAAGTACAGGGGGAGGTGGTCTGAGTGGGTTTAACATCTTACACCCAAAGCAGGGCAAGAATTGCTTAAAATCACTGTAATTCTGCTACCAGCATCGAAGGATATAAAATTATCCTGTGCTGTAGTAAACAACAAAAACAAAAAAAAAAAATACAGCTGCCTGGAAAAGTCTTGTTGCTCTAATGCAGGGCAAAGTGTGTGTGTGCCTGGTTGTGAATCAGTTTAATTTCTTTGAGGGCTCTGACCCTCTGGATTCGTGTCGCTGCAAGAAATCCTCCTTGGAAGGGCAGTCATCTCCAGGCTGGTGCTCAGCTGAGCCATGCATGACCAAGTAGTAGCTTGTAGCATTTATGAACTAGGGCAGAAGTAGATCCCTTATTCAGACAGAGCTGTGTAAGCCTCCAGTGCTCTATCCTAGGCCCCAAATTTGCCTACGTTATAAATAAGTCTGTGGCTGTGTGCTTGTGTGTTTCTTTTTTTAAGCTGAAGGCAACCCCTTAAGCTCTTTTCTGCAGGTCTGTTCAAGCTGGGGCATGGGGAATTCCTAAGAGGATTATCATGGTTTACTTGATACAGAACTTGAACTTGAGCAATGGCTTATCTTATCAGTGATAAAAGACATGGAAATGAAGTTTACGTAACCGAAGAGGCCTTGAACTGTGGCTTTTATTTTTTTTTTCTCTCTTCTGGAAACTGGAATGACAGATCTCCCGGGTTCTTCCCTGCTCACAACGGCAGTGTTTGTTATCTGCTGTGTACTGTCTGCTTACCATTGGCATTTATTTCCAGTGTTGTGTTTGCAGCCATTCTCTGAAAAAAAAAGGAAAGGAAAGGGGTAGAGGCAGAGAGGAGCAGAGGATTAGCAAGAGGAGCCGTGGGCATTTTCTGCGTTTGCTGGAAATCTTGGTGTCCTTGCTGGAGGGACTGGTGCCACTCAGGGCTTGGTTGCAGGCTCCTGTGTTACCCTGGCCTCAGCAGGTGCTCTGAAGAACAGCAGAGAGCAGATCCACCTCACCAGTGGGCTGGAAAGCTCAAAAGTTGTGAGTCAGCTTGACCCTGAGAAGCAGAAAAGGCCTGGGAATAGATGAAGATGCCCTGTCTGTTCCCATTGGAAAAAGCAAATGAGTGGGGAGGGCCAGGTTAATCTCTTTGGTGGCAGCTGGAAAATGAACACAGCCAGATGTGAGCTGCTGTGCCCTGGCTGTGCTGGCTGATGGCTCTGGCACAGGGTGGATGCAGTGCCCAGGGAGAGGGAGAGGTTCAGCACTGAGCTGCTGCTGGAGAGAGCGGCCTGAGCATCCCGGCTCTGATCTCACCCTCCACGGATCCCCTTGGCCATGCCTGTGCGGGATGGGCTGAGCAGCCTTGTGCTCTGCAGGGCTGTGGGGTGGGACAGCCCGGGCCAGCTGCTCACCTGCCCGGGGCTGCTCCCTCTGTCCTCCTGTGCCACCTCCCCTCTGGAGGGGACATGCACAGCGCTCGGAGAGCAGCTCTGTGACCGGGCTTTAGGAGGAAGAGAGGAGCCTTTCCATCCTGCCACCTTACTGTGGGTTTGCTTGGTGTCCTGCCCTACACCTGCTTTGTCTGCGCTGCGTGGGAGGAATTTTATTTTTTGAGCTCTTGCTGTCACAGATTGTGACAATGCCACAGAGGTCTGGGCCGCGCCGTGCTTCCCACTGAAGGGCTCAGCAGACAGTCGAAGGCTGGCAAGCTGACAGCACTTATTAGAGGTAACCTTCAGGAAATGCCACACACAGCCCTCGCTGAGCTCTCTGGCTCCAGGCGCATACAGTATTTACACCACGCTTCTTGAGTTTCCCTGAAGGCTCTCAGCCTGCAGCTGCCTTTCTGTGCTCTGCCACCTGCCCTGTGTGCTCAAGCTCCAGCGCCTGGGGTGCGTTCTGGCTGCTGGGCTCCTCTGGCACCAACCCACCGTGCTGGAGGGGCCTGGTGCCACCAGCTCTTCCTCTGTGCCTGGCACAGGGGTTGTGTCCTTTGGCCTCCTGGAAGGTGCTGTGGTAATCCACTTCTGGAGCCTGGGGTAGAGCCAGCACCAAGTTTTCACACTCGTGTGTGCAGGGAACGAGCTGCTGAGAAGTGCAGCACTTGCACAGCAGCTCTTTGTTGAAATGCAAGGGAATTACATGGGATCAGCTCTGTTGGCTAAGCAGGTGACTTGCTCAAGTGGCTGTGTGTGGAGTTAAAAGCCAAACCCTAAGCACTAAGGTTTGAAAAATTCTTCTCAGGTTGTCTCGATGGTGTTTCTTCATCCTGCATGGGGTGGGAGGAAGGAAACATGATGCTATCTGGTTCTAGTAAATGGCAGTGCTGAACAGCACCTGAATACTTTTTAGTGCCAGAGCCTGGACTGGGTAGGTGTGGGGAGGCAGTGCTGTGCACCCCATTGGGATGTTTACCCCAAAGGCAGGTCAGGTTTTTTTCTCTGCTTCCTGCCTGAGAGGTTGGGGAATGTCTATTTGAAGGGTGGGATTACAGGATGTGCTCAAGCCCGGCCTTGCTCTGCTGCCCCCAGAGCTGGTGGCTCATGTATCTTCTCCAAACCAAGAAGTGACTTTTTTCCAGCACCGGGCGGCTGGAGTTTGATCCACCCACTCTCGTCCTGCTGCTTGTAATGTGCACGAGTTGCTCAATGCTCTGCTCCTTTCGGTGAAGGGTCAGCTGTGATCCTTCATGGGTGATCTGCTGTGTGAAAAGCAGAAAACTGCTGTCCTCAAAGCAGAAAACTGCTGTCCTCAAAGCAGGAAACTGCTGTCCTCCTGTATGGTACCCTCTTTGGGGAGATGGCAACTCCCTGGTGGAGTTGTCCTCAGGGATACTCCAAAGCCTGTTCTGGCACATGCACTTAGAGATAGTCTAAGTCTTTCCTCCCTGCTACCTTGTGAGAGCTGTCAGAGGGGAACCCATGGAGTGGCATTAAAATCCCACTTTATTATTGTTAATTTCCCGTAATGCTCGGGCTCGGAGCGCCTGGCTGCTTGGCCTTGCTCAGTGGGGAAGGGCGGGACAGGCCGCCTCAAGCTGAGGTCCCTTGGCTGTGTCTGCTCTGAATCCCCCGCTCCTCTGGTGTGGATTTAATTTCCACGGTGCTGCAAATGCTTCCCCAGTGCCCAGCTATCAATTGAAAAGCAGTGGGGGGGGGTCTGCGGGGGGGTGGCGATGGTGGGGAATGACTTGTGGTCTCCATGGCAACCTCCAGACGATAAATGGATCAATGTGCTGTTCTGCACCATCTGAAACTCAAGCGGCGCTGGCTAAATCTGGGGGCTGCCTTTGCCTGCCAGATCCCGCTGCGGGGTCATTAGTGTGAGACGGCTCAGCACGAAAACCTTCCCATCCCTGTGCCCCCGGGGTCTCGCCGGGTTTGCCACAGAGCACGCGGGGTTTGCGCTGGAAACCCACGCTTGGCTCACCCTCGGCACACTGGGGGATTTGGGCGTCTGGAGCTGCACCACTGCCTTGGGCTTAGGTGCTGCTGTGGGCTGCTGGCCAAGCATCCGAGTCCCTGGGTTTGGAAAGGGTAAAGACAAACGGCTGGCTTGGCTTCCAGCACTTCTGAAAACCTCCAGCTCTTTCTGCACAAGCACAGGGAGATTTATGCATTTCTTTCTGTGAGTTAAAGGCTCAGAATCCTGGGTTGGGTTTGTGTTGGGGTGGTGGGTAAGGGCAGCTGCCTTTGTTCTCACTTCTGCTTCTGGTGTTGGGGATAAACACAAAATCTTGTCTTCTGAGCTGCTGCTCTGGTGTTTCCAGAGACCACATTTTCCTACAAAAGAATATATTGATCTTCCCCAGCTAGATTTCATAAAAATTTACCTTAGTCTGAAGTTTCCAGTCCACTGCTTTTTAAACAAGAGTCTTTCCAGTGCTGAGTATGTGCTCTGGAGTCACACCTGGCTTAGGTTCAACCAGAGACTCCCCAGTTCTCAGCTGGGACCAGGCACTGGTGTTACTGGAGCCAGGGGCAGCACTGGCTCAGCAGCATTTCAGCCCACGCTTTTCTGGCTGTGTGAAGGGATAATCCCAGGTGTCTCCAGTGCTTTGAGTGCTGCAAATCCAAGGGGCCGCCTTCTCTCGGTGCTGGAGGTTGGCTGTGGTGAGGAGGATCTGTGCAGACGAGCTCAGGATCTGAGGCGCTGCCTGGCCTCGGCTGCTCTTGTATCTGGGGGCATCAATGCACTTCCATTGCAACAGGAGGAGAACTGCTGCCTTCCTTTTTACAAAGGGACCTGGAGAGATGAGTTGCCAGAGGCTGCACCTGAGGCTCGTGATGAAGCTGGGAGTACCTCACAGCTCCTGAGCTTGAGTTTTCTGCCCAGACTTACATCTGAGATGAATATTGGTATCTGTAGTGCTCCTCACACCTTGATTTCCAAATGCCTTTTGGGATGGTTGGAGGGACTTTGATTCCTTGGCCAAGTCTGTTTGGGCAGGGATGTGGGTGCATTTCACTTCTAATTCGTGGTGTTATGTTTGTAATTTTGTTAATGCAGCGAGGGAGACCTGCTGTTGGCAGCGGGGTAGAAAATCCCTGGAGTATGCTCTGAAACCACTTTCTGTTGTGGTTCTGTCTGCCTGTAGCCCCTGGCATGTCGTGCAGGCTGTTAGCAGGGCAGTGGCCTGTCACACATCCAGAGGCCCCTTTGGAGATCACTGCTGCTGTTTATAAAGGCTCAATTGTGGGACAGTCTGGCCAAATGATCCAAGCTCGTAATTCTGTGCGGTGCAGCGCTGAAATGTCCAAGAAATCTGCCATCTCTGTTGCCTTGTGAATAATTTACGGATATCTTGACTCCAGGCTCATAAAAATCGATAACTGTTCGTGGATTTTTCTTCTTCTCCCCAGCAGCAGCTTGGTTAAACTCTCCCATTTTTTTGAGCTGCTGATATTGAAAGGCTGTGGCTTGTTCGCTTACCCTGAGCCGTGTTTTCTTTCTCGCAGCAAAAATTGATCTGGGCTTTTCCACAGAGCTGTCAGTGTTCTTCACCAGGATGTTTGGCTCAGGTTACTGCGGGAGACAACCTCCCTTGCACCTTTTCCTCGGGCTGGTGCAAGTGTTTGGGCTGTTAAAACTCCTGCTCTGGGGCAAAGCTGCAGAGCTTGGGGAAGTCCAAGAGTTTGAGCCTTGTGGCACTGGCAAAGAAGAGGTTTCAGAGCTGCTGGCAGAACTGGCAGCACCAGTAGAACTTGCACCCCCTTAGCCCAATAATTCAGATATGGATATGTTAATTTATTCCTCTAATTTCTAGGCCTGTCTCTGAACACTGAAGCACTCTGATGATCTTTGCTCCCTGTCAGGCTTGGAGGCGAAGCCTGAAGTGTACCAGTAGCAGCTGTGCCCTCCGCGTTGGGTTATTATCCTTTCAGAATTTAATAACGTGACACCCCCTTTTGCTGGATAGCTTGTCCGTCCCTCTAGGAACAGATCGATAACAGACCTTGTATCTGCTATTTGGATGTAATTGCCAGTGTCAGCTGATGTCTGGTGCTGTTTCTCCAACAGCTCTGGGAAGCTCAGTGGGCTGTGGGGATCTCTTTTCCAGACTGGTGTTGCACCACATCCAAGAGACCTGAAATGAAGAGATGGTTCTGCAGAGGTTTCCCTGCTCCCTTCTCTTCCTGCTTGTGTTTGGTGATTTGTGAGCTGTGAGCTGGGGAGGGGAGCAATGGAGCCTCCAAAGGAGTGGTGGGGAACTGTCTGAGCCACAGTGGTGCCTTTGGAGGACTCTAAGGAAATGAAAGCTGACTGCTTAGCCGTGGTCTGGGGCTGCAGAGCACACAGATTTCATGGGTTAGCTGTGGTGATGGAGAAGAGTTTGGCTTTGAGGGCGGAGAAGGTAAGAGAGTTCTCCAAGGCAAACCATTTATTCTTGCTGAGTCTCCAGGGTAATTGAAGAGGGTAATTGCTGTATTTCCATGCACCTAATCCATGGGTTGCCTGGGGAGGAAGGAGGAAATGATTCAAGTGCAGTGCAGGGGGTTTAGGAAATAGGGGAGGTTCACTCCAAAGCTGCCCACCCCGTGCCTGGCCCTCTCTCTTCCTTGTCCCAGTTTTCTCCCTGGTTGCAGGGAGCCTTTGCTGGGGTGACTGATGGCATCTTTAGCTGTTGGAGGGAGATAGGGTGAGCTATGGGTAATCTGAGGACTATTTGTCAAGGGAGCAGCACTTTTTTTTAATGAGTGGGTTTGAGGTGAGGATTGTGTGCATGGAAATGCAGTACTCAGAAAACAGAGGAATATCGTAACTATAAAAAAAGTCTGCGGTATCTAGAACTAAAAAAAGATTTTATAAATACTTCCTCGCTATGGGGTTGGCCTGTGTAATCCTACAAGGAAAGAGAAGCTGAGTGATTGATGGTTGGCTCCGTGCTGCTTTATCCCTAGACACAGAGAACCGTATTAAATATGGTTGCCTCTTGGTATCGCACACGTAACAAGAGGCATAATATTAAGTTACGGCCTGTGGAGCTGTCTGGGGGAGGTCCATGGGATGGCATTCCTGCCTCGTTTCAGCCTCTGACAAAACTCCCATAGATGGAGTCAAGGCTGGGCTCTTGCTCTGTGTATTTGTTTAATCACCCTGTCTCCAGAGAGCGCAGAACTGCTGGGAATTGCAAAACCATTTCATTAAGAATCCTTGATGCCCGTTTTACTAGCTGGAAGCTGCGTGCCAGCATGGGCATATTTTTGTTTATTTATAACACCTGCATTTACAGCGCTGCGCAAATCATCTGGAGAATGGGATGAGTACTTAAAACCCCGGGGGGGGGAGGTATTTGGAAATATAAAACCTGCCCTGTGCAGCTGCATGTGCTTCCACTGACCAGAGCTGTGACCTGCAGTTGGCCTGTGCTATGTGCTGTGCTTCCCTCTCTATTTTTTTCTTTTTTTTTTTGTTTTAATTTTCATTATTATTTCTATTTTTGTACCCAACAAAATGGAGAGGTGGAGGGGCGGGAGAGCGGAACAAGACAGACGGATATAATGGGGCTAAATCCTGCCCAGCTGTTTTCTCAGCAGCCATCTCTCTTACAATCCCAAGGAAATAAATGCTCCTCTGGAGGGTCCTGGTGGTTAATGATGATTTGAAGAGTGCACACAAACATCTCTGCAGATGCAGCCTGCTTGTGAGATTCCGGTCATGCAGCGAGCCCTGGGACCCCGCTCCTCTCGCATTCAGTGCGATGATAAATCATTCATAGCCTCAGCAAATGCAATTCTCTTCCTCGCTCTGCACATAAACAGTCCAGGACCCTGAAGAAAGCCTGTGTTTGTAGTCCTTGGAGGATGAGGCAAGTGCTGTGACAGCTGGGAGGATCTGAAATTAAAGTTATGGGAACGGCTCTGAGTGCATGAGTGCAAAAGCAATTTGGTATGGATGGGTGTTTTGTTTTGTAGCTACTCTGGGGTGATGAAGGGAGAGCGGGGACGTGCTCGTGTCCTGACAAATCAAAAGTATTGCTGTGCTTATATCCTGTGTTTTGTAGGGCTCTGATTGCAAACATTGATTGCGATGTGTTGTATGTGGTTCTGGTGTTCAAAATGAGGGGAGAGGTAAGGAGATGCTGGAGTGGAGAAGTGGAGGAGTTCTTGTTGTAGTTGAGGGAAATGCAGGTTTGTGAAGGTCTCTGGGGTTTTTTTCTTTCAGCCTGAAGTGTGCAGCAGGTTGGCTGGGTGAGCCTGGAGTCAGCTCCAGCTTGGAGAAGCAGCTTTGTGTAATATCCAGAGCAGGGAGAAGCGGCAGCTGTGCCCACACGAGCTCCTTATGCTGAAGCTGGTGTGGAAAGGGAGAGCACGAGGGAGGAACAGGACGCTGTGTGGGCACCAGAACCTCAGGGTGTCCTGCGACAGGCTGGTTTGAGCAGCCCTGCTCTGCCCTGAGCTCAGCTCGGGGCCAGCATGGCCCTGGTCCCGTTCACATCCGTGCTTGCTCCCCCCTTTATGGGCAGCGTGTGGGTTCGTTGGTATTCCAGCCCTAATCCCTGGAAACCCCGGGTGGGAGGAATGCCCTTGGCCATTACCAGCTGGCAGCTCTGGCCGGAGCGTGGAGGGCAGGGTCACTGGCCTGCATAGCTCCATCTCCTGCTGCTCCAAGCAGAGATCCAGCCCTTCAGCCTCCCTGCTGTGTAATCTGGGTTTCTGGTTATGAGTGTTGCACAACGAGCTGCTGCAGGGAAAGGGAAGAACACACACGCACCTACAGGCGCTCTGGAAATCTGGCAGAATTGGCCTTGCTGGGAAGCTCAAGCCCAAGCATGACCTACTTTGAGACTTATAATCTGCAGGGGAATGCCCTCTGGATTAGATCAGCGCGATCCTATCAATTTGTGCTTCAAGCTGGAGGAAGCACTGACAAAGTTTGCTTATTTTCCCTTTTTGTGCAGGAAGTTTGTTTTCTTTTTTCTTTTTTTTTTTTTTTTTCCCTTCTAGCACTGAGACTTGAGACCAGCAGAGGTGTGTTTGACAAGTCCAACAGCCTTGGGCTCTGCTTTTCCATTATGGTTCTGTGCTGAGAACCTTCTTTCTAGAAGGCTTCTTTCTGTACCATGGAACAGCAGAGTTGTCTGGCAGAGGCTCTGCTCCTGGCCATGGAAAGATGCTGCAGCTGATCCCTCCAGTACCAATTTAATATTCAGCTGTTTCAATCTGTTTGTTTGGGTTTGTTCTTTTTGTCTGATCTGCTGCACTGAGATGCTTCAATAAAATGTGAGACATTTTCCAACCCTTGTCTTTCCTCTCGTCACCAGCCATTGTTTATGTAAGAGCTTGGAATCTTCCTTTATTTTTTTCCCCAGCTAAAAAATTGCTTCCAGAGCTCAGCAAGGATGTGCATATCCACAGCAAGAGGGAAATAAACAGGGAGGCTGCATTTAATTTCAGTGTCTGCCAGAAAGTGGGAAGCCGGCACTTGCCAAGGAAAGATTTTTGGAATAGAGGTGTACCACACTTAATTTTCCAGGAGACTTTTCTGAAAATAAAGACGCTGGAATGGAAATAAAGCTTGCTGTGATGAAGAGAAATCGCTACCCCGTTGGCTGGGAGCTTGGCCTTTGATTGCAGAGGTAGCTTTGCCTCGGGTGACTCTGGGGGGCTTTCAAAGAGGCTTTTTCTCCCATCTGCAGTACCTGGCACAGCGAGAGCAATGAGGAGTGAGGGGTGTTTGGTCCGCTGGTGTGAATTGTTCTGCCAGACTTCAAAGAGAAGTGGAAATACCTAATCTGTCGCTTTCAAAGGGAGGAATAAAATATTCTGATAGATTCTAAATGGAATCACATCAGCGGTGCCTCTTCCACCTTTGCCTTTGAGCTGCTCACTGATCTTTCTGATTGGGGTAATGCAGTGAGGAGGATACAGTATTCCCTCGAGGGGAGCAGCTTGTGAACATTACTGTTCAGTCAGCCTGAAAAGCTCTATTACAGACAGATTTAGCCCCGTCTTTGTGCGCTGAGAGGCACAGCCTGGCTTCCGGGAGCAGGCTTTGTCTGCAGGACAGGTGCACGTTGGGCTGAATTATATTTACCCTTTTTTAGCTGCTGCCTGTGCCACTTTCACCTGCCGTGGCGGGGAGGGGGCTGCTGGAAGGGGCAGAGAGGGGTGGTTTTGGGGTCTGTGGGGCCCAGCAGTGAGACATTTCTCTTGCAGGACTGCAGCAGCACTTGCTCAGCCCCGTCGGGTTTTGGCAGCTCTCCAGCCACCTCGGGAGTTGTCCTCTGTGAGACCAGGAAGGTGAGGGTAGGAACAGATTTGCAAACAACCTGGCCCGTATTGATTTTCTTCATTTCCCACATATCCTGCCAGGTTTCTGTGCAGTACCCTGGCAGCTGGGAGCTGTGCTCATTGCCAGAGGGACTGGAGCGAGCTCCCAGTGTCAGTGGGGTGATGTGGGGGCCACCTTGCCAGGACCACGGGGCTTCCCCGTGAGTGTGGTCGAGCTCACTTGATTGTCATGTACAAAATTGGGTGATACCTGCCTGATGTTGGCTGCTTCTTTTGCTGTCTTCTGCATTTCTGTGCCTTAGTACTTGAATTTCAATCCTGAGAGCCTGGCCTTGCAGTGAAAGGCGCTTTTTCTGCACATGGAAAAAGTCCCAGAAGGTCTCAGTGTGTTACTGAGAGCTGCTGAAGACAAGCGGGGGAGATTAAAGTCAGGTGGATAAACCATCAGCCTCGTTAAATGTGCTGTGAGAGTGTCTTCAAGGTTTTGTCTGTGTTTCCAGAGCTCTGTAATAGCTTGCATTGAGCTCGAGGAGATGTCATGTAGGAGTTTTTGGATCAATATGAATATGGAAAAGGGAGAGGATTTCCTGAAAGCACAGTACAGACTGTTCTCTCTGTCTTGCAGCCGCACTGGCGCATTGGAGAACATACCTTTTATCTCCCTCGTTTGCTCTTTGTGTCCATCCCTTGAGGAATTGCAGCAGGACAGATGGGATTGTTCAGCCTTCTCACAGATCCAGCTCTTCTGTGCTTCCCTGTTGTGGGCCTGTCTCTGATGCTCTTTGAGCATTGAGCCTCCCACGTGTCCTGGGAGCACCACAGGCTTCCCTGTGTTGCTCTGCAGAAGCAGCACAGCTGGAAAGAGCAGAGTGAGTGCCAGCTGCTCCCTGCCATGCTGTGGGATCGGGCTGCGTCAGGAGTTTTAAGGGAAGCAGCCTGTAAACCTCTTGTACTGCAAACTGAGGGGGAGGCATTCCTCGGGCAGCCGCAGAAATCTGTGGCAGGGTGGTTTCGGTGCCCTGGCTGCCGTGAGAGGAGCAGGACTGTTTCCCTCCGTGCCCTGAAGCTGCGTCCCTTCTCAGCAGGAGGGTGCACATGGTGGCGTGCGTGGGGTCACAGCCTCTGCCATGGCCGTGCCCTGGATCACGTCCATCGGGGTGGGACGGTGCCTTTGGGGCAGCTGCCCTGGCCGCTGCAGCAGAAGCAGCTCCTGGAGAGGTCCCAGCTCTGGCACGTTGCTGTCCCAGAGCACGGCAGGCTCGGCTCCGCAGAGCCCTTTGCCAGCGCTGGCTTCGCACGGCCGCAGCTGTCGGCTCGGGTGCCAGGGGAGATGATGCAGGAGGGGAGGGAGGAAGGAAAAGTTCCCTTTGAGAAATGGCAGGGACAGCAGGAGAGCAGCGAGGGTGAGGCCTATTGATTACACGCTCATCTCAGGTTCTTTTGTGCCTCTCTTGGAAGGCACAAAGGAACCCTGCGTTGCGGTCTGAGGAGGGTGGTGGTGGAGGAGCGGGGTCTGGTGCAGCCTCTGGGAACCGAAGCTGCGGAGTCTGATCTGTTTGGGCTTTAACCAGACTTTGCCAGCAATCCTGGCTTCCTGGAGCCAGCAGGATGTCCCTGGTGAGCCAGGCTTCCTGGAAGGGTTTTGCTCCTGGGCTGGGGTCTGAGCTCTCTGGTGAAGGCAGCTAGCGTGTGGGCTTGCTGAGCAGCTCTGAAATGTTCAGGATGTCTTTGTGCGTCACTGTAGGAATCCATAAAAGTCCTATTCATGCAGTTGGCATTATAAAGTTTAAAGAACCATTTATGCAGGGAACTAGTCTTGCCCCTAGAAAGAGATAGCTGGCTCAGCAGCTGCGTGCAGCTCGGTTGTCGCCACATGGTCTAGGATTTATGCTGCTTGTAAAATGCTGCATTTAAAGAATGCTTCCCCCAAAGCCACTTGTGCCACATTCTTTGTATCTGAGCATATTCCCTTATCTTTCAGCTCCCTGCTTTCCAAGTACAATCCAGATTAGCTGTGGAGAATGTCCAGTCCCTCTGGAGGTGGGCAGTGGCCACTGTGAGCCATCTTCTGATTTGGGAAGCTGAGAAGCAGCATCAGAATGGTTTACCTGTTTGGAAACTGGGAGACCTGTGGTGTCTTCCCAGTTCACATTGCCATGTCTGGTTATCTGTTCCAGTGTGTTTGGGTGCCTGTTCCAAAGGCCCTTCAGTGTGAGGATAGTTTTGCTCCTCAAAATTACGCTTCCCCTGAGGCTGGCAGGGAGTGCTGCATTCTCTTGTACTTGAGCCAGAGGGTGAGACCTGCAGGGCTTGGCATTTGCAGGGCAGGTCTGTCATCCAGGAGCTGTGCGAAGACAGATCTTGCAGCAGCCCCCTCCTCGTGTTATTCCGTGGCTGTTCATTTGTGTGTGAGAGCTGGGGGCAGCCTGAGGAACTCTCCCCTTTTTAGGAAGGACTGAAGAGCCAACATGAACAGGAGAAAAGCTGTTACCTCTGGAGAACTTGGCAGCTGTCCTTGAGTAGGTTCTCTGGCTGGAAACCCTGAGTGTCCCTGGGTGTGGGCTGTCTGCAGAGGGGCAGTTCTGGGTGGATGTAATGAGTGTGGCCAGCTGATGGGAGCAGATTGCCTTTCGCTCTGTGCACCTCGTGCTAAAAATACCGGGGTGTCACGGGAAGGGAATGGTGTGGGCTGCAAAGCCTGCGTGTGGGCAGGGGTTTGGGAGCAGCCTGTTCCTCGGGAAACGCTGCGGGAGCCCAGCACCGTTGGAGCAAGGACCCAGCACACGGAGAGCCCGGCGCTGCAGCCTCTCCCAGGGTCTCCTGTGGGAGAACGGATGTTCCTCGTGGAGTTTGGGAGTGAAACGTGGTGGCTGGTGCAGCTCCTCTCCCAGGTTTCTTACCAATCTGGCTGTGTCCTCTGCGTGTCACTGACCGAGTAACACACTTGTTTTGTTGATTTGGAGTGGGAAAACATAGCTGGAGTGGGAGTGCACATGGCAGATGCTTGTGTTCTCTCAGAAAGCCTGGGGGTAGTAAAGACCTAATTAGCATTCTTGTGAAGGCAAGTCATGGGGAGACTCCAAGATTTAGGTTTGCAAGGAGGGAATTGGCATCAGTGAAAACAACAGATTGCTGAAAATGTGCAAGCAAAGTACTTGATGCTCTGGTGGAGGAGAGAAGGCGGCGTGGCAGGGGCGGTGGGAACAGTCAGGTACGTGGTACAAGGGCACGGAGTGGCTTCAATGTTGGTGGGATGGTGGCCTGAGTCAGTGTCCTGTGTTGGTGCCTTGTTCTTCCTGTTGGACTCTGAAGGTGCTGAGGTGGGAAGAGCTGTCCCAGGATTTGGACTTGCCTGAGGAAAGGTGAGCTGTGCAGTGCCAGAGGGTCGCCAGGTGCCCGAGTACCAGGCTGCTGACTGTCAGGAGTTAAGTGGCAGATTGCTTTGTCTCTGCAGTCCCGCTTCATTTGTTGTTTTGGAAGGTTTTCTTTGGAGATCATCCAGGAATAAAATCCTTGTGTGGGGCCAGTGATTTCCAAATGTTTGTGATTGTTTTTCCCTGTACCCTTTTGTCTCCGAAGGAGAACTGTACATGTGCTTATGTTGGCTGGGAGTGATGCTCTTGGAGAAAGCAAATTAATGTTTAAGACATTGAACCTCCGGTGCAGAGCTAATCACCGTATTTCTGCTTTTGCAGTATGTTTTCTGGCTTTCATTTATCATGGTGAAGTTTAGTTGAGCACAGCTCTCTTGCTGGTCTTCCAGTCCTCTGCCTGAGGCACATATGCTTCCATTAATTTTCTGCTATTATCCACTCGGGTGTCCTGTGTGATCCAACATGCTTAATTTCATTCTACTGAGCACCAGCTCTTCCGATCTGAAGTTAGCAGTGTGATTTGCAAGCATCATAAGGAAATGAATCTTTCTTTTCTGGAGATAACTGCTTCCTGAATTTCTGTTCTATTTGTAATGCGCTAATAACCTCCATCCACCAAATCCTGCTCCACTGTTTGTGTCCCCTGGGTTTCTCTTGGACTGGAGCGCTCCTTGTTGTGTTCTTGTTGCACACAGAGCCTGCTGAGGACCCTTTGTGCTTGGTGCTGTTCCAGGTCAAAGCTGCTCAGTGTACTGGACATGTTACAGGCTCTTTAAGGAGCGGTGTCCAGCAGAGCTGCAGTAAGTACTGGAAGACATGAGTGTCTGAGGCCTCTGGAAAAGGGAAAATTGCTGCATCTCCACAGGCTGGGCATGTGAATCCAGGGAACATGGGCTGGTGATGAGTGCGGTGTAAAGCTCTGCTGTAGAACAGAGATGATGGGATAAAAGCTGATTTTAAGCAGGCTGGGTTTCAGAGCTGGCCCAGCCTACAGGGCATGAGCAAGGGCAGAGTCTCTTTGGGAGCAGGTAGGCAGACAGAGCAGAGAGAAGGCTGTGCTGTGGGTTTGCAGCTGCTTGATGTTTTTAAAGCATGGCTTCAAAGCTGCTGTGCTTTGGGTGTCTTTGTTCCTGGGTGAAAGGGCTGGGCTGCCCTGTGGCTCTGACACCCTGAGATCCTTCTCAGCATCCCTGTCATCCTCTCTGATCCTCAGATAACTGTGCAGAAGTGTCTCTGCTTCTGCTGCAGCTCTTCTGCAGGGCTCAAGTCGTTCATAGCCTGGATTTCTGAGCTGGAAACGCCTGATGATCAGGCCCTAGAGCTGGAGAAAAAATGCAGGAAACCTGTGGACTGAGCAAATACCTCTCATAGCAGACTGTTTGCACAGAGAAGTGAAGTTTAGAAGCAAAAGCAAACAAGCACTGGCTAACGGAGAGGGCGAGGCAGGGGAAGAACACCGAGACACGTTTCTCTGTCTGCAGGTTCATTTCTTCCTTGGTTGCTCAAGGATTTAATGCTGACGATCCAGAACTTGACAAGGCAATATTTTGGGATATACTTGTTAAACCCCTCAGCCAGAGCAAGGCTTTTAAAGCCAAAGAGTTTGAGACCTTCTGCCTGTGCAGACTCTGGTGGGCTTGTGTGACCTGGGGGCTCTGCTCCCCTTGGGGGTCAGATGCTGCCTGCGATGGGTGAGTGGGAGGTGCCTGTGTTTGCACATCTCCTTGGAACAGCAGAGAAGTGCTCCCCTGTCTAAGGGGGATTCTCTGCGTCCCAGAATCAAGTGTGAGTGGACGCAGATGCCTGTGGAGGAAGGAAGAGCAGTGAGATTTTGTTTTACAACTCCCTCTGTAGTGCCTATGTCTTTGAAACGCTTATGTGGGTTCTCTCTTGGTGGTGCCAGCCAGCAGAGCAACAGGCAGAAAGTGATGCACAGGAAGTTCCACCTAAACACGAAAAACTTCTTCACTGTGTGAGTGACCACACACTGAAACAGAGCGCCCAGAGAGGCTGTGGAGTCTCTTTCCCTGGAGGATTTTGAGAACTGTCAGGATGCAGTCCTGTCCCACACGCTTCAGAATCGCCCTGCTTGAACTCACCATGGTCCATTCCACCTTGACCACTTCTGTGATTCACAGACCATGGGGTCTGCAAGGAGGTGTAGGGATGTGTAACCGTGGCCCAGAATATTTAATTAGCTAATGATGTTCTATAATTTAATTAAAAGTATCTCAGAATATCTAGGCAGCGGGAGAAGTATGTCTTTGCCTCCCCTCAAGCCTACTGCTGATAAGTGCGTTAATCCATTTGCATTTGTTCTGTAAAGGCATGTTTCTATCAGGTTTGCAGGAAAGTCTGTTTCCTTTTAAATGGAAAAAAGATAAGGCAAGACACTTGAGTCCTTTGTGGGTAGAGCCTATAATCCTGCACATGAGGGAAGTGCTGTTTGAGGCTTTGTCTAGCCTTTCAGTGGTACAGTGTGTTGCTGCCTATTCTCAGCCTGCTTTGCATAGGTAATTAATTTGTCCCCTGCAGTAATTTCTCTGTAGTGATAATGCGGTAAATGCCAAACTTCGGTGGTTTATGTGTGAGTACATGTAAAAGAACTAGTCATGGTGTAAACGGCTGAGATGATGAGATGGGTGTGTAGAAAATACCTTGCATTGAGCATTAGCAACAGACTGCACTGTTTCCACCAGGTAATGCAAATAGTTCAGGCTCTGAACAATTCGTAGTCTGAGCTCTGATAACAGCGAGTACAAAGAGTGCAGGCACACCTGGAAAATGTTTTTTGTGGGTGTTTTCCATTTAGCCCTTGCACTGGCCAAGATTTTCTGCTGTTCTTTTCTTTTTTTTTTTTCTTTTTTTTTTGACAGATAGAGAAATTGAGGTTTGGAGACCTTAAGTGACATGTTCCAGGAA
The DNA here is from genome assembly GCA_013400735.1 of Pomatostomus ruficeps. Classification (NCBI taxonomy): domain Eukaryota; kingdom Metazoa; phylum Chordata; class Aves; order Passeriformes; family Timaliidae; genus Pomatostomus; species Pomatostomus ruficeps. Next base: position 61,684 of record VYZT01001272.1, on the reverse strand, counting down.
GATGTTATCAGAGCTGAGATTAGCCGTGGGGTGTTTTGTGGCTTTCCATCTTGTGCTTGTGCTGCTGAACATCCGTGCAGAGAGAGGGAGCGTAGGTTAGGCACCCTGAGACACGCCAGCTCTGCCTTCCCTCGGGCTGGGTGGCAGAGTGCACAAATCCAGCTTTGCCTTTTCCCTTCGAGGGGCAGCAGGGGCTGTTTGCCAGCAAAGAGAGCAGAGCTGAGGATGCATAAAGAGGAGGCCCTGTATGCAAAGGGCACTGTACATAATTGGGCTGAGCTGTGTGTCAGCTGTTTCCTGCTGGGTGGCATTTGATCTGCAGCACAGATCAAGTCCTGGTGACGTTGCCCATTGAAGCTCGTGCTGCTGCTGTTTCAAGGGAAGCCGGCATTACTTATTCATGTGGTTTTCAGAAGTTGTCCCGCAAGAATATGTCTGAGGGTCATCTTGTTTTTGTTTTTCCTTCTTCAAATGCTTTTCATCTTCCAGACACCCTCTTTGTCAGTCATTTCTTCAGAAGCAAACGTTTCTGGCATTCATGGTAGTTTCTGTTCGAGAGGAAAAAGTTGAAAATCAGCAAAGGCTTCTGTTGTGCGTGCATTTATTTCTTCGCGTGCAGGGTCTTTCAGTGCTCAATTCTAAATGGTTGAATTATTAAACTTGAAAAGCATCTGCTCTTTAGAAAGCATTCACATGTCTTGTAAACATGATGGATAGCAAGGCAGAGCCTAATGCAATTGACAGGGCTTTGTTCACGTTTGGAATACGGTTTATGGGAACTGTTATTTTAAAGTTGTGGGGTTTATGATTTACTGCTGGGGTGGCTGGGGAGTGGTCTCCTGGAGGCAGCTCCCTTCTTCTGCAGCACTGAGCGTGCTGTGCAGAGCTGGGTTGTCCTGGACCAGCGTGGTGGCAGCGCAGGGGTGGCTCGTGGGTGGAGGTGAAAGGCTGGGCCAGGCTCATCCTTGGAAAAGTCAAAGCTGCCCAGCCTGGGGATGTCTGCACAGGTGCTTTTTTGGGTGTCACTCTCGTCCCCAAAGAACAGCAGCCCCCATGACCTTCAGGGGGCTTTGGACTGGAGGTGAGCTGGTGTTAACCCATGTCTGTCCGGTGAGAAGCATTGCTCTGGCGGGGCTGGTGGCACTCAGGGCTGCGGTTCATACTGAGCTGTCTCTCCAGCGCCTGGCGCGGTGGCACAGGGAGGTGTGTGATGCAGTTTGCTGTGCACAGGGGCTCTGCTGCAGGAAGGGCTCAGCCTGTGGCAAAGGAAGGTGTGTGATGCAGTTTGCTGTGGACATGGACTCAGGGATTACCCCTGCTGCAGGGAGGGCTCTGCCTGTGGCACAGGGCACGTGTGTCCTGCCCTGCAGCACTGCTCCTGGCACCTGGGACAGGTTCTCAGTGGCTTCTCCTGTGGTTCTGCCTGAGAGGAGCTCGGAGGCTGAAGTGCAGCCATGTCCCTGCTGTGAGCTGTGGGAGGAAGGATTGTGCTGATCTGCTTGAGGTGTTTCTGGAACATCTGGGTGCATTGGGTTTGCTCATCTTGTCCTTTGTACCGACTTCAGACCCGTTTGTGGTATGGAAGCAGAGGGGGACTGATGGATTTGCACTGAGGCATTCCCAACTCCAGGGCTGGCTTTCCTGTGTGCTTCTTCCTCAGTGCCTCTGGAGCTCATTTTTTAAGCTTACGGATGTGCAGAATAATCAGTTCTGTCAGCAGCTGCCTGGGCGGCACAGGAGGCCTGTGCAGTCCAACCTACAGGGTCTGAACCTCTGCTCCAAGGAACCTTTTCCCCCTTCCTTCCACTGTCAATAACTAACCAGTGCAGAACTGATGGTGGTTGGGAGGCCGAACTGGACTTGAAAACTTTCCCACATGAAACACCGTGGCAGTGCCAGCAGAGATGAGGGCGAGAGGAGACGGCTCTGCTGTGCCAAAGCGCTCTTTCATCTCCTTTCAGCTCTCCCCGTGAGGGGTCCTGGCTCACAGCACATAGATGCCTTGTGCAGATGTCTTGGCTGGGAAAGAAGTGGCCCCTTTTCCCTCCCAAGCAGAGCAGAGAGATATAAGCAAGCTATTGATCTGCCTGTAGCCAAAGTGAGCCGAGCCAGGCTCTGCAGTGCTTTATCGAGCTGGGTTAAGGCTTTGTTACTTACTGGAATTGAAATGAAACAACAACAACAACAAAAAAGAAGAAATAAAAACTGAAAGGTGGGGGTTTTCTGTGTTGGTAAACAGATGCTGGGTGTTGTTTACCTGCTGGTTATTTCCCAGGTGAATGAGAGGAAGGAGCAGGCGCTGGACAAAGGCTGTGCTTTCTCCTCCTGCTCCGGAGGATCTGCCAGGCGCGGGTCCGGGCGGGCTGGCAGCGGGCAGCCAGAGCTGTCTGGTGGCACGGGGTGGCAGGAGTCCAGCTGTTAATGGGCAGGTGCTTCTCCTGCTGCTGGGAATCACAGTGACCTTGTTAGCAGTGCTGAGAAAGATGCCGGGGAGTGGCTGGGATGGGCAGCTAAACTCCACTCTGGCCCTTCCTTGTCGGTGCAGGAGATCTGCCCAGCCAGGATTCACAGCTCTATTTCACATCTGCTGGAGGAAAAACAGAGCAAGAGGTCTCCGGGGTTCTTAATCCACTCTTTTTCCTGAGCACTAAATTCAGCCTTGAAGTCTTTCCCCTCTGGTAAGCAAGCATTTTTGAGGCAAAACGGATTTTGAAAACAGGGTAATTTATTTCCTTGGTACTCTCCTGGAAGAGTCATCAGTCTTGCCTTTGCGTTCTGTTGAGAAATGATGCCTCGGTGCCACGCTGCTGGCACTGCCTGCCTCAGCCCGGGCAGGTTGGTTAGCGCAGGGAGCCACGGCTGTGCTGGTGCCAGCAGGGATGAGGAGCACTCTGGATCACGTTCAGTGTCGGGAGGTTGGCCAGAGCACTGCAGCAGCCAGCTCTGCAAATAGGAGGAATTGGAACTGACACTCAGTGTCTGAATGTGTTAAAATTTAACTGTAATTGTAATTTAATCTTACTTGTGTGGCGGGGTGTAAGCGTCGGGTGGTACCGAATGCTGCTTTGGTCTTGCACGCTCGAAGCTCTGCTTGGTGCCCGTGGTGCAGCTGCTTTGGCTTTGCTCAGTGGAGCCAAGAGGTTGGCCAGGAGCGGTGCCCGCTGCTTGTCTGAACTGCCCTGCCAAGCTCACATTGTCCTATTCCGTTTTGAGGAAAATAAGGTTGATTTGTGGTAGCATGTGAACTTCAGCTGAAGTGTTCCCTGCTTGGTGCCTGTGCAGGAGTTGGTGTCACCTCCTCCTCCTCACTTTGGTCACGTGCAATGGAAGAAATGCTCCTCACACTTGGGAGGGGAAAGGGGCTTTTCTGGGTGCTTTCAGTTGCTGGAGAGCCGTGGTGATCTTTAATCCTAAGGTGCAAATTGCCACTGCAGCATTTTCCAGGGGAAAAGCAGCCTCGAGAGGAAATGGAGCTATAAATGAGCCTGGCTGGGCTCCTGGCTGAGTGTTTTGAATCAGTTTGTGCTCTCCCTTCTGGCTGCAGGCCAGGCTTTCAGAGGCAGCTTGGCAGAGCTGTGCTGCGTGCTCAGGTACCCCCTAACCCCGGCCTGCTGATGTTCTGATAAGCCAGAGCTCGCACGCTGTGTTGGGGCTGATCACGTGCGTGCCCGGCCCCGCTTGCCAGTGCTGGGCTTTGGAGGCTGCGAGAGTTGTGCTGGCATCACGCAGTTCACCCACAGACTCTGAGAATCTAACCTTGTAATTTTAGCAGCTGGCTCAGCGCTGCCTCTGAGCAGATAGGCTGGTTAAAACAAATAAATAAATATACAGGCCTGTTTCCTGTGCCTGTCAATATTGGAATAATTTTAAATGGTGTGTTTTCTCCTGGTCACTGACCTATAGTTTATTCCATTATCGACTGCTGGGTTACTGGCTCTTTGTATGCTGTGGTTAAGTGAACTGTAAGGCTGAAATCACTTGGCTGCGATGGTGTTGCTGGGCAGGAACTCGGCTCTGGCTGACTCAGATTGGGGTGAAAGTGTACCCTCTGGCAACTCAGATACTCATTTATCTCCGCCTCCCCCCCAATAAACGGGTTAAACAACATAGTGGAGTATTGATCCTGCTTTCATCTGGTGGCCCTGGGCTGTAGCAGTTACCTTTGTGCCACATTCCTGCTGCTTTCCCAACAATGCTGTGCATTTTCTGCTGCTCTCCCGCCCTCCCCTCGGTGACCTTCTCGTGGTTTGGCTGTGATGGGCTGTGCTGATGGACGCCTCCACCGCTGTGAAATGTGTCCAGCCCCGGCGTGGGCAGAGCCTGGCAGCCGCTGTCGCTCATGGCAGTGTGCTCTGTTGGTGGGATGCTGTGAGCGCTGCAAAGTGCAGTTCTGGGGCTTGGTAACGTGCTTTTGTTCCTCAGGCTCTGCTCCAGGAGCTGCTGGCCTTAGGGAGGGTCCTGGAATGACCATGCTGTTCTTTTGGGGTGTTACAGGTAGAGTGAGGGCTGGTGGAGACCGTGCACCTCCTGTCTTTTGTCGGTGCCGCAGTCACTGGTGGATGTTCAGCGATGGCTGCCACGTGTTGTCCTGGTCTTAGGGCAGTTGTGGACTTTTCCTGATGCAGTGGCTCGTTTAAAACTCTGATTAAGACTCCTGGAGTGTCCAGTACTGCTGCACTTAGCAGAGCACTTCCTTCTGAGAAATGCCTGAAGCTCCTGACTGTTGCTGACACCCAGTTGCTGGTGGGTGATTTGAGCCCAGCCCGATGTGAGCCCTGGACTGTCGTGGCTGTGCTGCCCGTGCTGTGTGAAGGTTCTGCTGTCCTGGGTGCTGCTGACACCCAGTAAACCCTCACCCCTTTCCACACCGACAGCCTGGGGCAGGCTGTGCAGGGCTGTGCGTGTTTATGTACAGGGGAGGAGGGTGGCTCGCTGTTTCTTTCCCTGTTAGCGTGAAAGTTCGCTCTGAGCCTGCACGTCCTGCCTGGGACTGCCTTAGGCTCTTTGGGATTTTTTGGCTGCTGTAGAAAAGTAGCTTTAGTACACAAATACTCAGAAATGCCGTTCTGTATGATCTGTTCATATTTCAGGTCTTACGAGCACTGGGTCTTTGTTAGTGACTGCTTTGCGTGTCTTGCTTGTGGGCTGTGGGGGTGTTAAAAAGGGCTGTTTGTGTGCTGCTCAGCTTCCCAACCAGATGCATCCATCATCTTCAAAAGGAGCAAGGGAGAAAGATGGCTCATACTTCTTCATTTTTCCTTTTTTTTTTTTTTTATTTTGAGCCATTGGAATTTGGCATCCACATAAACAGGTGTTCTGGCATGGGAGCAGAGGAGTGCTTGTCTCTGAGCTCCTGTCTCTTGTCGTGTGAGGATCTTCAGGGAGTCTCTATCAAAGAGCAGACTTGAGTAATGATGTAATTTATTTCTTTTTTTCAGCTACGGGATTGATGAATAACTGAGTTCCTGGTGTCTGTGGCAGGGTAGGCTGGTGCAGGAGGTAAATGTCTCTGGAGTGCAGCCCAAAAATCACCTTGGGGAGAATCAAACTCAAAGTAAATAACGTCGCTGCCCTGCCAACGTCTGGCCTCACGAGGCAAATATTTGGGACTGTCACTCCCAACGTTATGGGCTACGTTCAAACGAGGTCATGTCTGCTGTTTCTGGTAGACAGTGCTGGGAGTAACCCTTGAACCTCTGAGGAACCCAAGTCTAAAAAGTTTTAGAGACTTGATTGCGGCACTTTGGCTTGCGAGACGAAATGCACAGCAACGTTTTGTGTGCAGTTTTTCCCACAACCCATTGTCTTGCCTCCAGGATTTGACTTCTCACCCTGGACATGTTGGTTGTGTGATGTGGAGAAATCCATGTGGATGGAAAAGGCCTTTCTAACACCAGTGCCCTCTTGCCCGAGCCCTGGCAGGGGTGTGTGCAGGAGAGAGCAAACCTCTGATCAGCGTTAACTTTGTTCCTTGGCTTCCAGGCAGTGCCTATTCCGAGATAAGGCAAACACTGCAGTGACCTTATCCAGGGACCTGGCTGACGTCAGCGGGTGCCTGTCCATTAACCCCGCTGGACTTTGGGTCAGGTTTCTTTGAAGGCTGGACATGGAAAGCACAGAGCCAGAGGCCAGCTGGGGTCACTCCAGTCTTTGCTGGGGTAACTGGGGCAAAGACAGGGGGCAGGCTGTGTGAGCGACACTGTTGGGAGGGTCAGCCCCTGTGTGATTGAAGGCAGAGGGCTCTCCCATGGCCACATCTTGAGCTTTTTGGCCAAACATCTCTTCCAGACCTGCTGCTGGCCCTCTCAGTGCATCTCCCTTTAAATGTTTATTTAGAGGGCTTGGAAAACCTCTGGAGATGCCTGAAAGGATTGAGGCACCCAAGTGTCTGTGCACAGGATCGTCACAACGCGCTCGGTTTTATTTTGTCCTTAAAAACACCCCGGCTCTGAGCAGATGGGAACATTAGCATGAGCTCTGCGTGGCTGCGTGTTTTAATGCTGTCTCCCAGAGCAGCAAGAGAGATGCATTATAACGTTCTGGCTTTAAAAGGACCCTGATGGCAGCAGCCAAGCTGGGGCAGCCTTGGAGAGGACTCACATCGCATTTTTTGGTGCTTTGTGTTGTGGAGTGCAGTCCAGGGCTGCCTGGGAAACTCGTTGTGGCTCCTGGGACACAGAAAAGTCCAGGTGCAAGCCTAGGTTGGTGAGTTATAAGTGAATTGCATTAGCTGAGCAGGAAATGTTCCTGCTTGGCTTTAGAGCTCTGCACAGCAAACAAAGAAACAGAAATAACAAACGTTGGCTTTCCTTAGGAGAAGCGTGGCTTTGCTTTTTATTGTCAGCCACAGGAGAAGAGCAACTTTCACACAGCGTGATCTTCCTCTGAACCACAGCAGCTCTGCCCGCAGGCACGCCGGTGGATGCTGCTCCTCAAGTTGCCTCCTGTGTTCATCATATTGACTCCTGAAGTGTTCTGGTACCTTACTGACTGTTCTGCTGCTCCTTTCCTCCCCCATGCATGTGCTGCTTGCTCAGGGCATTTTGGCACCAAGGAGAAGGCAGAAGTAGCATTTAAAACGTAAAGGATTCCAGATGCGAGCATGTCCTGGACACTGCTGGTGGAGGAGAAATGCGTAATCCACCCAGGTGTTCACATTATGGTGTGGCCACGTGGTTCGTGTGGATAAATAGCCCAGATAAAGCTGATTGTTTCTGTAGGTTGGCTTCCTCTCTCCCTTTTTAAACAGTGAATTGAAATCCCCACTCTGGGAGCCTGGAACTGTATACCTGTTAGCTGCATTCCCTGCTGCAGCATCAACTCGATGGCTGGAGCCTCACGTTCTTAAATGTCAGCGATGAGGTGTTGGAAGTTCCCCTCTTCCTGCTGGAGGAGGTTGGAGGAGGCCCCTGAGAACTGTTTGCTGTAGGAAATGAGAATTGCCAGGATCCTCTATTTCGCTGTGTGATCCCTTCACCTCGTGAAGGATGAAATAATGGTGGTGTGGCCACTTCAGCCCTGTCCCTGGCCAGAGGGTAAAGCCTGGTCCTTCTGCTGATGTGACAATTCACCTCTGCTGCTGTTCCTGCAAGGTCAGGCCGGCAGAGATGGCTTTGCTGTGGGACTGAGCCTCCTTCCCCACTGATGGGACTGTAGTGCTTACACTTCCCTAACGCTGTGCAAATTGTTCTGCAGCTTCATTTTCACAAGGAACAGGCAAATGATCCGTGTTGCACTTGCGTGCTAATGAAACCAAATATTGGATTCCCTGGTGGAAGGTTTCATTTTGAACATCTTGAGCACAAGATCAGAGCGGGGTTGTGAGCTAGGCAGTCTCGTTTTTATGGGAGGTAGCTGGAAAACTCATCACTTCTGATGCTGGTTCTCCTTGAAGGCTTTGTAGTGACTGAGGTGTCACTGCTGTTGACTGTGTGTTGGTTTTATGACAGAATTGTTGATATTTGTAGAGATTATTTTAATCCTTTTGTTTACCAGGTAACCTTAAAACAAAACAAAAAACCACTACCAGTGGGTCTGTATGTTTTCCACAGCAGATTCCAAAATGCCAAGTAGGGGTTTGTCTGCTCAAAAGGGTGCTCTTCCAAACTTCTGCTGCTTCATACAGTCCTTGTGCATTGATTGGAGCAAATTACATTGAACTCCTGAGCTCTTAAATGACTTTTGGGTCTGGAGTTGATTTGGAGAGTGAAAAATGGATGTCACAAGTGTCCTGAAGATGCTGCCCGAGGTGATGACGCTCATTCCGGGCCGTGCAGGTGCTGTGGTGAGCAGCACCTCCCTGCTCACAGGGTTGTTGCACAAGGAATGGAAGGGTGTCCTGGGGGCTTCCTGGCTTTGTGCTGCTCTCCAGCTTTTTGTTCGCAGTTTTTTAAACGGGTGGTCAGAATTCTCAGAGCAGTTTGATTCAAATAAGGAATTTTGAGCTGAAGGAATTTAAAAAAACCCCAATCCAAGCACAACAGAGGATTACCTCATTTGAGGCTGGTGTCTGCACCCTGTCACACTCTCTTACTCCTGTCAGTCAGGGACCTTTTCGTGTGGAGGAATTTTCTGAGACAGACCTTGCAGTCTGAGGCTGAGCTATCTTCCCACATACTTCATGTTTCAGGAATCTGCTTGAGGTCCTGTTTCCTCTTTTCCATTTCACAGCCACACCGCTGCATCCCTTCTGAGCAGGCTGGGAATTGAGGAATTGAGCCTTTGGACTCAGTCCTCTGAGGAGACTCCCGAAGTTGTCTGGGAAATGCTGTCTGAGCAGCTGGCGAGGGCAGGCAGAGCTGCCAGACGAGGAGGGATGTGACTGTCTGGAGCAGTGCAAGGAGGATGCACACACACACTGCCCAGTGAGGCTCTGGGGAGCCGGATCCTCCGTCCCTGGCTCTGATTTGGTGTGAAAGGTTCTGCTCCAGGCTGCTGACCTGCCCGGCCCGGCCGCCTGGCAGCAGCAGTTGCTTGCGTGAGACCTTTCGTGATTCCTGTCCTGACCTGATGTGTCGTGTGCTGGAGACGATGGTTTTATAGAGATGCTCTTGGGTGGTGAGTGAAGTGCTCTGATACATATTTTCCCCCAAGCCCCGTGGAGTATTATTTTTCTGTACTTCTTAGGTGAAAAAGAAGAATCTGGCAAGTGTGTAGGAGGCTGTTGCTTTGACTGGTGTACACAAGCATTAAAAATGATAAATCTGGGGGTTTTATTTGGGATTTTTTGTCTGTTTTTTTTAACTCTTTGATCTCTTCTGGACTTCTCTGCTTGCAGGTAGAAAAATAAAACCTAAGGTCCCAGGAGAAATGCTGAGTGTCAGGGGAGCATGGGCTTGGGGCTGCAGCGTTCCCAGATGTGGTTTGGGGCTGCATCATTCCCAAATGTGTCTTCTCGTGCATTTCCCACCGCGTGGGGCCCGGAGCAGTTATCTGAAACAGTAGTAATGTAAATTGAATGAGCAGTCCAGTTAAATAAGTAATGAAGTTAGCAGGGTGCCTAATTAAATTAAATTCAAAATTATGTATGGATGATGCCTTCCTAATAATTGCTGTAGGTTTGTCATTGAGGAACTCCACAGTGCCCTCTTGGATGAGGCTTCCCCTTTCCCAGGTGAGTGTTGGTGCCACACAGGGATGTGTTTCACACTTCAGTTTGCTTTGGCTGCTCCCTGCTGCCCTTGTGACCATTGCAGTGGTGCTGTTTTCTGTTTTACTGCAGTTTCTGGAGGGAGTTTGGGTGATAACAGTCTCTGCTGCTTCTATGATGGTTTTTTACATTCCTACAAAGAGTTTCTGATTTGTTCCTAGACCAACCTTGGTGCTGTTTCCTCGGTCCCTGTGCCCCACGGATCTCCTTGCAGGGACTGTCCCCTGTCCTTCCCATCCCTGTGGTGCCTGGCGAGTTGCTCCTGTTCCCACAAAGCATGTCTGGTAACTCTGGGCACAACGATTTAGCCTCTTTCTTTATTTGAAAATAATCTCTCAGTTTCCATCCTTCTGGGCTTCTTTCAAACAGCAGCGCTTTGAAGGTGTCTGTCAGTTTGGGATAAACATTATCTGAGGCAGAAGGACAATTCTCAAGTGAGGGAGAGCTGCTGAAATTAAAGACACTTGAGAAGATGCAGCCATCGCTAAAGGGAATTCTCCTCTCTCCAGACAGCACGTCCCTCCCTTCCTGGGCACCGTCAGGCACTCTGTGTTTTGAAGATGGGTTGTGAAGGCAGAGCTGGCTCTGGCTGGCAATTACTGACCTTTGAGGTAATGTGTCCTTAATAGAAGGATGTGAGTACATCAGAGGAAGAATTGTCATTGTCATTATCATCTTTTCACCTCCTTTTGAGAAGGGCAGGGCTTTTAAAGGGCCTCTGCTCCAGCAGGACTGGTCCTGCCCCTCCAGGAGATGAGTGCTGACTGTTCTGAAGGCGAGAGGAGATGTGGAGAGGAGAGAGAGCCCAAATGTTCAGAGCTCTGTTGCTGCTGTTTGAATTCCCCCCTGCCCCGCTGTTCATTTTGCACCAGGGTTCATCTGCTGAGTCCCAGATGGTGTCTCCAGTGTAGCCAAACCTGCCTGCTGCAGGGGCTGGGGACGCACAGCTGGCAGTGGGTTTGGGCAGGGACACTGCTCTGCATGAATCGATACCTGCTCTGCAGAGACGCCTGGGGCAGCAGCTGCGGTGAGGAATTACAGAAGATTTTTGTCACGTCCAGGGCAGTCTGATGCTTCCTTGTTGATGGTTGCCCTGGGAAAACCTCCAGGTGATGAACAGGGGGATCACACAACCACTTTTTCTCCAGGAATGGCAAATGCTTTGCAGTGCTGCTTCATCAGAGAATCTGGGGGTCCTTATAAACCTTTAATTAGTCCTTGATTGGCCTTGGCACCTCCGTGCCCACGGCCCCTGTGGCAGAGCAGGCAGATTGGAGACCCTTGCAACCCCCATCGTGGGAGTGTGGAAGTGGCAGGATCTTGGCCAGAGTCCTTCAAAGCCAGAGGAGCTCAGTAAACCACAGGGTGTAGTGACTGATGTAACGGAGTGATTTGCATGGGTGCAGTGACCTGAGCAGGGCTCTGCACATTTCATGCACAGTTGCGTTAAAGGGATGCTGATCATTTTCAGCATGACCTGCTAATTATTAGAGCAGATGAAAGCCTTTTTTTTTTCTCTCTTTAAATCCTCCTCCCCCTACATGCCCTCTTCTTCTCCCCGCTCCTTCCCCAAGCCCTTATCTAAGCTAATCAACATGACACAAACAGCCAAAAAAGCGGGATTCTTACAGCAGCTATTAACTAGAAAGGAGACAGCGGGCGTCTGGAGCCCCTCGGGAGGGACTCGCCTGGTATAACCCATCGCTTTTAACAGCCACAGTGAGAGCTGCAGAGTCAGAACAGAAAAGCTTTAAGCATCTTTCTTCGGAGGTCCTGATACGCAGTGACCTGCACGCTATGATGTGGATTTTTACAAAGACCCAAGTGTGGAATTGCAGCGGTGACGAGGGGCTTCCCAGATACCTGATACCCAAAAATATAGGCAGCTGTTGATATTAATTTATGTTTAATCAGGGATGTAAGTTTTCAGAAGTTTGAGACATGTGGCTGTGTCCTTCAAGGAGAGTCTTTCCATCCCAAATGTCTGTTTTTTGTTGACTCAGCCTCCTTCAGCAAGAGAACACACACAGCTAGGGGAGGGTTATGGTAATCTGCTGAAGTGGTTTCTGTGATTGCATCAAGCTGGACACAAGTTTGTTTTCTCGCATATTTCAAGCATTTGTTTTATCTAGAGCTGCGGGAGGGATTTTCCATTGTCCTCTGCTGTGTGTTAGAGGAATACTTCAAAGTTGTGCTTGTGGTGATAACGGCGTGGGCTGAGACAGAGGACGGACGTGTCCGAGGAATTTCAGCTGCGGTGGCGCGCTGGAGGGGGGCTGAGCAAATGGACAGGGTGTTTAAATAGTGTGTCCTGAATTGCTTCAATTTGGTTCTTATGTTGTAAGCCATTGGCTGGGTTTTCTGTCCTTTCAGAAATCAGCAGCTTCTTATGAAATATGGAGCTGTTTAAAAACAGACAGCAGCTGCTCCATCCTTGCGTCAGCGCGGACTCGGCAGAAGGAAGGGGAATGGTAGACGGTTGTTTAGCTGTGATATTCTTCCCTTCATTGCTGTTGTCATATTGTGTTAACAGAAGGTCTGATCAAATATACACCAGGAAAGTAAGACTTAATGTTTCTTTGTTCTCCTGGAATGGTGTTGGGAGGGGAGTGGGGGAATGTTTGAATGAGACTTTTATTTATGTGGTTCAGATAGCTCAGCACTGCCTGTGTCGGTGGATATGTTGTTCTGCTCTCATTTCTTGCTGTATTTTTAGCTGGGAAAAGTCTTTACTTTGTTTGTGCAAAACCTCTGCTGTGTGGCACGGAAACTTCGGGGAGGGGTGGTGGTGTAAGTGTTTAACAGGGAGAGTATGATCTATTCACACTGACTTCCTAACTTGTTTTAAACTCTTCTCTTGGAAAAAAAAAAAAAATCTCAGCCAGATTCTTTAAAAAATAAAATGAAAAATGAGGAACGTTGTTGCACAAGAACTGGAAAGAACCCAAATAGTTTGCTTACTGTTAAAATTGCGACATGACTGGAAACATTTGGTAAAGAAAAATTAATTGCGTGGTGTATTTGTGGTTTCCTGTTGAATCTCAATTTCTAGAGGAGGTTGAAAATCCCATGGATGTTTCCTCAGATTACTAGATAGCATTATACCTTGTGTGCATGATGAAAGACCTTCAGCAAAGCGTGCCAGATATCCATGGCTTGCTATAAAAAGTCTCTCCCATCTGGAACATGACTGTTTTCTCCTTTTTAGTAGGATGATTGGAGCAGAGATAAACATGCAGCGGAATTTAGCCTGGACCAGTCTTACTTCACTGCCAATATGGACTTGCTTGCAGTCTGGGAGTCTCCCGAAAAGGATGCTCCTGTGGTCATTAGTCCTCAGAGAGACCTTTTAATGAGCTTTGAGGCCACGGGCAGGGTTGGCTGGTAAGGGAGGAGGAGAGGGCCAAGCAGGTGTCGTTCAGCAGAGGATGGGCTTGTATGTGAAGATCCACTCTGGGTCATCTCACACCACTCCTGGGTGATGATCGTGTGCACGTTGAGCTGCAAAGCCAGAGCTTGGGGCAGTCAGATGGGAGAGCTACCAGGGCTGTCTGGAGTCCCCTCCAGCTGCCCTTTGAGAGGCCCCACCATGGCCACAGAGCCCCTTCCACGCAGAGCTGGAGCTCCCTTTGAGGAGCACCTGGTTGTGAGCACGCGTAGGAGGTGCTGGGTGTGCAGGCAGGGTGGTCAGTGCTGGGGCACTGCTGAGGAACACGGTGGTTTCCGTGTCTGGAGGCTTGGGGAGTGTCTGAGAGCTGCTGGTGGAACCCTGGGCTGGGGACATCTGGCCAGGGGTCAGATCAGAGCATCACACTGGCCCCAGCCCCTGCTCTGCCTCCTCCTTTGATCACGCAGGAGATGTTTGTGTGTGCAGAAGTATAACTCGTGATGACACAGGGCTTAAGGTTGTGAAATCTTTGGGCTCTTCTGAGTATTCCTGTGGGAAGGGAAGAGTTATCCCGCAGATAATTTCCATGGGGAAACAGTTAATCTCATAAACACCAGAGGTTGTTTTCTGAAGCGAAGGCAGGGCTGTGGGGGAGCGTGGTTAACCATGTAGAGTGAAGACAGGCTAAAACTCATAAAGGAAAAATGCATGTGGGAGTTTATAGATGTATATGAGTGTATTAGAGCTTCAGTTGGAGATCACTGACTGAGATTAAAATGCGCTGCCGTGGAGCTACACCACTTTCAGAGAGCTGAGAGCGACTTTTGAGATTGATGGTGGCCCCACAACTTGATAACTTAAAACGTGCACAGTTGTTCAAAGTCTGCTTCTTTAAAGTGTTGGCTTTTTTTGGTGTAGTTTGAAATAATGAAAAACTTACTTTAGAATTAATGCTCATCCAACTTCCTGAAAATTCCCATCCTGTTTTGAATGTCTGTGTTCACCCTTGGGCTGTTGGGAGTTAAATTCTCCTCTTGACTCAACTCTGGAAACGGTCTTCGTTTGTCGTTTCCCAGTTTAGCTCCCGTATTAAAATTATAACAAGGCTGGGATTTATTTTTGTCTTGTGTACATTTATCTCCTGTGTATCCTTGTGTCTATTTTTAGAGCCCTGCTCCATTGCTAAATGGATTGGCCGAGTTCTTGGGGACAAAATATTGAAGCATATGACTCGTCTGCACTACCCCTCAGCCTCTCGGCTCTGCAGTATTCATAGCGCCTGGGCTTACCCAGCGCTTGTCACAGCTTATTTTAAATGCTGAGGATGCAGTGGGCAGAGGCAGCAGATAGGAGATCTTAACTGGCATATCAGTGTGTGAGTGAAAGGAGGGAGGAGGTGGACGTGGAGGGGAAGCTCCAGCTGAGAATAAACAGATAACAGTGGTGTGTGTTTGGGAAGCAGCTGAGCTGCGTGGCCGGGCTACAGCCCCCTTCTTGTTTAGGTTGTTTTATTTGGACTTTTTTCTTTTTTTTCCTGACAGGATATTTCTGTTTCAGGCTGAAAATCAGGAAATGTCGAATCCTCTGGCAGAGGACTGCTGTGGTGGTTGGGTGGCTCTGAACTTACCCCTTCCTGAGTTAACAAACAAGCCGGACACTCCACATATGCTCCAGCCTTGTTTCAAAGTCCCTGTGGCTTCTCCTGCTCGGTGGCTGAGCACTTGTCCTCCACTTCCTGCCTGACTTCTTGTCTTGCACAAAAGTGATTTATATTTCTGCTGATCTTTCCTCCTGGTTCCACATCCAGTCGGAGCTAGCTGGTTTTTTAGGTTTTCAGGGATTTGCTCTGTTTTGTCACTTGGCTGTTGAGTATCTGAACCATCTTCTTGCTTTGCTAGCAGGGTCCATGTGGCCTCTTACATGGCTGCAGCTCTCTCCCGGTTGTCAGGAAGCTCCTCAGGGCTCTGCACATCTCATACCTTTCAGAGGTCTAGTTTTTGATGCTTTTAATTTTATTTTTTTTAAATTGCCTAGGCGGTGCCTTTGGCAAGGACATGGTGCAGAACTCACAGAAACAGAGAAGACTCTTACTGGAGTATGGACGGCTGGGGATCAGATTCTTGATTTGGTTTTTATTCCCTTCTACTTTGTTTCTCTAAAAGATGTAATGAGCTATTTCCCTGCTCTGATTTGCTGGATTTATTTTTCCTTTCTCTGCTGTCTCTGGGACATACTCTGCTGCTGGACTTTTTGATCCAGTTGGAGAGGCATTGCCTAATAACCCCAGCTTTTGCACAGATCCTCAAATGAGTCGTCTTTTTCCACCTCCTCCCTTCTTTGTGTTCCTCATCCAACATCCTTGGGTTCCTACGTAGGTGCTGCATGCTGCCTTTGTTTTGCCTGGGTTAACAGGATTTTCTGACGCTGGAGCCTGTTCCGAAGGAGGCGGCTTGGCCCTTGCAAAGCTGTTTCTCTGCTGCAGGCTCCTCTGGCAGAGGCAGGTGTGCCCAGGGTGTCATTGTACCTGGCATGGGTGTGTTTTTTGGAGGCTCTGGCTTGTGGAGCAGGGGGATTTTTTAGCCCTGGCCATGCAGCTGGGGGTGCAGGAGACTTGGAGCTGCAAGGACACAAGACTGAGTTGCCTGGAAGATTTGTTACTGTGGCCACAGAATTGCTTGGCAGGTGGAGGAGAGTTGATCAAACAAACCTGCTTCCACCAATTGTCCAGCTTTTGTATTTCTTTGGGGGATTTTTTTTTTTAAAAAATAAATCTCATGGACTTTAAAGCATGTGTGATTGAACAGTTTAATTAACTGTGGGAACTGCTGGAGATAACTTAGAGGGATTTTCTGCAACCCTTGCTGCCCTTTTCATGTTTTTGGCAGAGCAGAGCTGCTGTGAGCAGGCAGGCAGGAGCGCCCGAGAGCGTGGCCCAGGTAAGATGTTATCACCTGGGCAGAGATCAAAGTGCCCGTGCTGTTGACTCTGGTGTGCAGGCTGCCTGTTGGCTGCTGGGAACCAGTCCCTGATCTGGGCAGGCTGCTCGTGGAGCCAGGGTGCACCTCGGGCACCTTGCTGATCTTTGGGTCATCTGCTGTTCCACCTGACACCTCAGAATATTTCAGAGGCTGTGGAACCGGTTGCAGGAGGAATACCAGCAGTGGTGTTAGAGTTACAGGAGCTTTAGGGAAATGTGGAGGTTTCTCATGGGTTGAGAGGTTGCTAAGGGGTGATATTCCAGCTTGTAGTGCTGCTCTCCCTGCAGTGAACGGGGGAACAGGGGCTCCCTGTGACTTTGCAGAGGCTGGCATTCTGCCCAAGTTCTTCTCCCGGTCCTGTCAGAAAAGTCATCGTGTCTGGATCCCCTGGCAAGGCTGAACATTTGCTTTCCAGGTCTTTGGAACCACCTGAGTGGTGTCCCAGGAGCTGCAAGTGGCTCCTTCTCCAGAGAGAGCAGAAGGAAAGACCCAGCTTGGAATAACGGAGGTTACAACAACAAGGTTCTGGCCTGCGTTTCCAGCTTCATTAGCAGCGATCAGAATTGATTTTCTAATGTATTTTTCTCGTGCTCACAGCGATTTTCTGTGGTCAGATCTGCCTCCTTGTTTTGTCCCTGTGCATGAATGGGTTGTGTTTGGAGCTGGCTGCAGAGTCTGCTCCATCCTGACACCCAGCACTGAGCGCACCCTGGCCAGAGGCTGCCCATGATTGAGCACACACTTAATCGGTCTGGAATTGTTAAAGGTCAAGGATATTATTGCAGAAGGTTCATTAAAAAAAAGCCAACCTTTTGTAAGAGGTGCTGGTGGTTATTTCCTTTAAATCCTTCGATTTGGGGTTTGAGAGGAGAAATGATTAAATGATGTCTTAAAGCTGAAAAAAGAAGTCAGTATTGAATGTTGTAATGTCTTACAGATGCTGTGGGGTTGTGGGGTTTTATTTTAAATTTAACAATGGGAGTTGGAGAGGCTCCAGCACTGTAAAGAATAGTCTGTTTAATTAAGGGTTTAAGCTGGAAGAGCGTGTGCAGTGCGATGCCATTTGAAAGTTTCAGCGGGGTTTTGCAGTTGTTATTCCTCATCTTGCATCATCCACCCGCGTGTCTGGGGTCATGCTGGGGATGGATGCTCCTTACCCAGGGAACAGAGGTTGGTCTGCGTGAGGGGAAAAGGTTTCTCCAGATGTTTTAGCCCCGACTTTACGATTTTCTCTCTCTTGTGACTCCTGTTGCTCCCCTGAAGGTGCTGTTTTTGCAGGCACGTGCACATGGTGTGTACACACAGGAGGAAATAGCAGCTTTGGTTTTCCCTAATAGTTTGGGGTTTCTTTCAGGCTGGGGACAGGGTGTTTCGTAGTCATGTTTTTAGATGTCATTTTGATAATAGCAGATTGGGATGGAGGTTTTGGGGCAAGGGGCAGGAGAGTGGGATCAAATGCAGCCTTGTCAGGGAGGTATCCTGAGACACGCTGAGGTTTCACTGGAACAGAGGAGCGTGAGAGGAGCTGTGTCTGTGGCATTCAGCTGAGCAGGGCTGAATCCCATCCCTGTGGAAGTTCTCAGGTTTCGGTTCTCTGTGGCTTGCTCACTTGTAACTTACTGGGGTGAAAGGCAGAAAAGTTACCATTAAAAAGAAACTAAGTGATTATTCTCACTTAGAAAACACAAGTGTTCCATTAAAAAGAAACTGAATTATTATTCTCACCTAGAAAACACAAGTGTTCCTGTCATGTGAGCCTGAGTTCTCAATTGAAAAAACAACATGAAGAGATTTAAGGTTGGCATCTCTTCACTTCAGCCCATTCTCAGCTCCCAGGACTCAGGTGGATGCTCCAGGACAGGTCTGGTTTTCTCCCCCCTCGTGTGTGTGTGGCTCTGCCTGGCTCTGTGGTAGCACAACGTGTATTTAATTATCAGCAGCAGCAGCTGCTGCTTTTGGCCATCTTGCACGCTTTGGTGTAGGAACCAGCATCTGCCAGGGTGTGCTGCATCCTGGTTTGTGCTAAGATGATTGCTTGATTTTTTTAAAAAATTTTTTATTTTTTCTGTGGGAATTAGGCTCTTCTGTGGCATTAGGAATTGTAGCCTTGTAGCAAAGGCTGAGCAGCTGTGAGCCTGACATGTACCAAGGAACCTTTATGGTTTGCATTTAGTCTCTCCTGGTATGTTTATTCCCATAAAATAATTAATTGAACTAGAGCTCCAAGCAGTGTTATCACCTTTACACATTAGAAAATCATAATCATGCACCGCAGCTTAATGAGATTTAGAAAGAAATGTTCTTTTTTTGTTTGCCTTCTGGTTTTGAGTGTTAAAGACTCCCAGGGGTCGTGCATTGAAGGCTTTCCTGGAGATCACGGGGGCAGTGGGCTGCTGTGAGCAGAGGGCTGGCCACGGAGAGCCACCAGTGCAGAGCAGGAGCCTTCGGGTTTCCCAGAGTTGGTGCCATCCATGAGCTGGACTGTGGACACTGGTTTGAGAGCTGAGCCTGGAGAATGGAGCTAACTGGGTTTTTGTGGTGGCCTTGGCTCTGCTGTTTTTCAGTTTTCTCTTTAATTTCTATTGTTTTCTTTGCTTATTTGCTAACTTGCAAAATTCAGCGAATCGCAGAGGATCTCCCAGCCCTGGGGGTGAGTTTTCCTCAGGGCTGCAGTGAGCCAGCCATGGCAGTGACACTCACTGAGCTCCTGCCTGGAGGTGTAAATGTGACTGGGACCTGCTGGATTCAGGTGGTCGGGGTCTGGGCCAGGTGTGGAGGTGGTGGGGTCATCCTGGACAGAGCCTGTGTGCAGTCAGGGTAAATATTAACTGATCTTGGGAGCTGCTGTGTGGGGGTGTGTTAGCTGCTCATTTCTAGGATTTGGTTGAAACTCAATCACAGCACTCCTTGCCTTCATCAGTCTTCAAACACCGCTGACATTAATGATGGCTTGAGTGTCTTTCCCTCTTCTCTTTGAGTTTTGTCACTCTTTCTCAGTCTTGCCAGAACGTGTTACTGCTTTTAACTCGCTCAGCTTCAGAATAAGCCCAAACTGTGTGGGCAGGTTGCCCCGCACTGCCACAGGGGCACGGGGCATCTCCAGTGCCGTTGGTTCTCCAGGATATCCCGAAAGGATTCGTGGATTCTCCCAGCACTTGATGAGAGAGGATTTGTAAATCATCTTGCTGCCCTGCAGCTCTGCGTGTCGCGCCTGGAGCCCCACCAGGCTGCTCACAGCTCGCCCGGGAGGGCAGTGGCACAATCACACGCACGCAGGGTTATTTTGTGGTCTGTTTTCTCTCAGGCCAGGCGAGCTGGAGGGGAACCTCGCACGCAGCTTGCTGGAGCCGACGAGCAGAGCACACGTACCTGCTGAGTAACAGACTGAAACAAGCCCGGAACAGCCCAGATGGGCTTGTGGCAGTTGTGCAGATGCTGTGTCTGTGACAAATCAACAAATCCAGGAGATGGGAAACGCTTCCTGCGCGCTGTCCCTGGGAAGAGGAGCATCCCCTGCTCCGCCTGGACCCCGGACCCTTCATCTGGGCGATGCCTGCCGGCGGTGCAGGAAGGAAACAGTTAAAGGAGGAGAGCTTGTCAAGTTGGGTTAGCCATCAGATAGCTAATATTTTAGAGGTTTTTCAGAGCTAAGCTATAAAAAGGCCGTAGCAGTATTTCAACTCGCCCATTGTCTGCTGGAAGCCAGCCAGCGTTGCCATGCCGACGAGGAATTATTACTTGCTGCCAGAGCTGGAGGAAAAGCTCATACTTTTGGCTTCAAAACAGGAGGGGTGGACTTATGTAATCCACTGTGTTTATAGGCTGAGACTGGCAGGAGCATTGAGAAATAATTACAGGCTTTCCATTTCATTTCCAGATTGGTTTTAAGGCTGTGTGGCCTCGCTTTATTTATTTATTTTGAAGTTAAGAGGGCGGCTGCTAAAGATGCAGGAGGTGATGTGGGGATGCTGCTAGGTAAGTACCCCCCACTTCCCTCCCCTGGCTGGCTGGGCGGCTTTTGTTTTGGTGCCGTTTTGTTTGGAGAACTAAACTAGGCCACGGCAGAAAGAAGTTGCTTTGAAAAACTGGGACTTGGCCCGGCGACACAGAAACAGTGTTCAGCGCTGGAGGCTGAGCACACACTCCTGCGGTTGCCCGGCTGCTCGCCGGTGAAGTGCGAGGTTTTGTGAGCCCCTGCTGCTTTCTGAGGTGATTTTATCCCTCCAGCCCTCCTTGGCGGGGAGCACGTCATTTTAGGGGGAGGGTAGCAACAAAGGAAAAAGGCGAGAAAAAGTTTGGAAATTTTTTTTTTTCCCCCCGGACGTCTTGGTCTCGCGCGTTGCTCCGCCGGCCGGAGAGGGGATTTGTCAGTGGGATCAAAGCGGTTTTGCCGATGTTTCGTGCTTTTGAGAGGTGAAGTGGAAAGTTTAGCCTGTAATTAATGTGGGTTTGTGCGTCCCGGGAGCAGGGAGCAGATGATGCTGTAATTTGGGTTTGCCTGAAGAGCAGCGCGCCGCGTGTTTTGACTTCGGTCAGGCCGGTGGGAGTTCGCAGCTGCCGGTTTGGTGTTACGGAGAGTTGCTGCTGCTGAACTCCGCTGCAGAACTTTGAGAAGGGGTGGATTTGCTGGTTCTGAGGACTGTGGTCCTGTAATTCTGAGGAAGACACTTCTGGTGTGGTGGGGATCCAGGAGAGAGGGTGGGATGGGGTTTAAAGGGGCAGCAGGGAGAGGGATGCTGCGGGTGGGACGGGAGCGCTGTGCTGGGACGGTCAGAGCTGGGCTGAGCTGTGCTCAGTCCTCCTTCAGTAAATGGGAATCATGCAAGTGTGACTCTTTAAATCTCTTTAACATCGGGTGTAAAGCTCCAAAGAGTGAACGAAGCCCATTTTTGGAAGAAGAATGCTTTGATATGCTGCAAACTTGCTGTGGAGGCTCCAAAGGTGTACGGAAGGTGCAGTGTGCTGTGATTTTTTAAAGTTTTCTTTCATTACACAGTGTCCTCCTAAGGATTTACCCTCTCAGTCCATGCTAATCTGCCTTCTTGCCGCTCTTGTGTGGTGTGTACAGCTGAAATATCCCCACTGCTGGGCCAGGCTGCTCTCGAGAGTGGAATTTAGTGTTGTCCAGCACTTGTGGCTCAGATCCTGCGCTTCTTAGGGACAGCTGCAGTCCCATATGAACTTCAAGACCGTCCCCTGTTTGGGCCCTGTCTTGAAACACAGGGGTGCCTCAGCGGAACTGATGGACACAGCAGCTTGTTGAATGCACACTGGGGGAATAAACTGCTTTTTCCAGTTTCCCACAGTTATGGGCAAAAGCTTGGGAGAGTCGTGACACGCTGTGAGTGGGGAAATGTCCCTTGAAACAGCAGGTTTGCCTGGTGTTGTCAGAGACGCAGGGGTGTGTTACACAAAATAATTCAATCTTTTAATGATCCATAATACTGCTCTAACTCCTACCACAGATGCTGTTGGATTCAATGCAAGTTGGATTTGTTACTGCAGGGTTTTTTGGGGTTTTTTTTTTTTCTCCTTTCTCCGGGATTCGTGCCAAGATGAACTGTATGTTCTGTTCTTAAGAGCTATGAGTAATGTATGTGTGAATCTATAACATAAGTAATACGAGTATATAAAATGTGTGAGTATGCAGGATCCGTGTATCCTGCGTCGGCAGAGCACCGCACACATGCTCCGTGTGCGTTCTCCAGCGGGGTGTGATACATGTCTGGGCAAAATTAATGACATGCCTTGGAGTTCCTGCTCGCTGCAGAGCCCTGTCTGATGGCCTCATCCCATGCAGGGTAGCTCAAATCCCAGGCGCAGCCACGGTTTGGCTGCTTAATTGCCCTTTTGGAGGAGTTACAAATTAGAGCGAGCTGGAAGTCCCTCCCCGCGCCCTAACAGGGATGAGAGGGGTGTTTGTGCCTTAGCCTGGTGTGTTTTGTGGGGTTGGTGGAGCTGTGGGGTGTCTTGGGGGCTGTGCCTTGGAGCAGGGGGTACCAGGAGTGCTGGGGGTCCTGCTCTGCATCACCCCAGGTAGGTGCTGCTCCAGGAGCTGCTGTACAAGTGATGCACTCCAAGGCAGGCCAGCTGCTTTTAGTAGGATATTTTTTTATTATTATTATTTTTCAGATGAATAAAATGGGCTTTCACTCATAAATTATTTTTCTTATGTGAAAAATGAGAAGGTGGCAAGGAGCCAATTTCCCCGCCTCCCTCTTCCCAGCTCCGATGAGGTCATTGCCTCTTAAAGTTTATACCACGCACTGTGAGACATGGCTGGAGGAGCAAGGAGGCAACAAATGATTCTCCTGGAGCGGGTGGGAGTGATGGCCGCCCATCCCTGAGATGGCAGTGAGCCGTAAGTGACACCTGGGCAGGCATAGTGGGGAGGGGGCCTGCTGCAGACCTCTGGGAAAAGCTGCCAGGATCAGCTCCGTGTGGGAGGGGAGTGCCCTGGTCACTGCCCGCTCCCTGCTGCGCTCTGGGCACAAGGCACAGCGGGATCTGGGGTGCTCTGGATGCAGGGCCACGGGGTGGTCGTGCTGTTTGAGGGGCTGCCAGGTGGAAGGAGACTGGGCATGTGCTTGCGTGAAACGGGACCAGCAGCAGCCCTGGGATTCATTCCTTGTCTGGGCTCGCTCTTGTGTCCATTTACTTTTCCTCGGGAATTTCCTCAGCGCTGTTTTTGCAATGGGGTTGCGAAAGTTCATGACCCAGTGAGGGATCTCTCCAAGACCTTTGTGTCCCTGGCAGAGCGGCTGCCTGGAGAAGCTGTTTTTCTTTTCCCTTGAACTCCGTGCTGAGCTGTGTGTGGATTCCTGAGCTATTGTTTTCTTCTTCTCTGTCCCCCCCACCATCCTACGGAAACAGGAGTGCCCAGAGCATGAGGAGATCCCTGGGACTTTCCAACACGCTGCAGCCCAGGAGGGTGGATCTGGGGAGCTGTACCCTCCTCTGCAGCCTCCCTGGGGTGCTTGGGGACAGGGGCCTGCATGGTCTGTGATCTTCAGGTGCAGCATTGGCCTGAAACCACTATTTCGTAGGTGCCATAATTAATTATTGAAATGTCAGAGCTTATTTGCTGCCTGGTGCCATTGCTGTGGCTCTGATTTTGGCTGGAGTTAGTAGTAGGGTAGCCAGGGAGAGGACACTTGATGTGTCTTGGTCTCTTGCTGTTCCACAGCCCTGTGGAGGTGTGATGGGCTGAAGAAGTGCAGTTGGAAATTAGTGAGGGACAGAACTTTGGGAGGGGTCCTAAATGTCACTGTGTTTTAGGCACAAACTTAATAAAACCCAGCCTATATTAAAATTGCTCTTCCATTGCAGCTTCTCCATTCCCAGGAGATCTCGGAAGCGTCCTGTTACTTCCAGCTGCTCTTGTTGTGCTGCACCCCAGCGATATCTTCTGTTCACCAATTCTTTGTCTTTTCTCCTTAGCAGCCTCGTGGATTTTTTTTTCCCCCGTCGACACAATACAATCACTCCTTGTTAGCCTATCTTGCTCTTTCCTCTTTCAAGGAAGGGAAGGAGCAGGGGAACCAGATCTGATAATTCCAGTGAGTAGAACTGTTCCCCTGAGCCCTTTATAAAGAAATAAAAAGGCTCTCCTTCTCTCTGCTTCTCTTTGAGTACAAGCACTTTACCCTCTTGGATTCCCTGCAGGCTCCTCATACTGCTAAAATTGAAACATCAAGATGTCTGAGGCAGCAGGAATTACCATCAGTGTTTTGACACCTGGAGGTACAATTTCTATTAGCTTTTATAGAAAAACAACACCAGTTTTGCCAACAGAGTTCTTGTTAAATAATGCATGAAGACCCCACTCCTGACAGTAGGTATTTTTCTTTCACTTTCCCGGACTCTTGGATAATGGCTTAATTTTTGTGACCATTGGGGAAAACGATACACACGCTCTCGCACAGGGAAATACAGAGGCAGACACACACGTGCTCAACTCCCAGGCAGACAGTCAATTACCCCATTTGCTAATTAATGTGGGGAGAAGGGGGAAAGCAATTTGAGGTTGGTCTGTTGAGCAGGCTTGGAGCGTTGTTTTATTTTTTTTGGGAGCAGCAGAACCCAGTCCTCCTGAGAGCTCTGATGGTAAATAAGACTTTTCTGTGTCATCTGGGAGGGTCTGCGTGCTCCCAGACTGAGATGAGCGCTGGGGTCATCAGGAACAAAAACGGGAACCTTGTGGTTTTGCCTGGATGACGCTTGGCGTGCAGCATATGCTGTGTGCTCACTTTTGGGGGAATTGAAGTGAAACAGAAGGGCACAGCATGTGGATGTGACTGCTAATAGTGAGAATCAAAGTACAGTTTTGACATTTCTAACCTAATAAGTGGTGCTGCGTGCGAGAGCCTGCTTATTTTCCTTTTTCACCATGAGATGCTTTGACAGAGGAGTAAAGTCCCATTTTGACGTTTCTGTCATTTTAACTAAAGAGAGAGATTACAGTAAATTGGATTAAGTGAAAATCTTCTTCAGATGTTTGTGGTTTGGGCTGATTTATGGATAGATGTCATTTGAACGTCATTCTGCATTTTTTAAGCATCTGCTTGATGGTTGCTTTAATGCTGTTGCTGCAAATAGTCCACGCAGGGGAGGGAAGGCTGAGCAAGCAGCAGCACCCCGTGACAGAGCTAATGCTGGTGTGTGGCATGGGGACAGCCAAACACCGTCCTTCTCACGCTCCTGGACACGCAGAGCCAGCTCCTGGAACGGGTGCTTGCTTCTCACTCGAGTTCCTGGTATTAAACTTCGTTATCTTCTGCTGAAAGTCGTTCAAATAGGCTTTTAAAAGTATTTTTCCCACCCTGGAGAGAGATGGGTCAGCGCACACGTTCCTTATCGCGCTCTTGACAAATCTGGGGTTGCCCCGCGGCCGGCGGTGACGTTCCTCTGGGTTGTGCTCATGCTGAGTCCTTCCTGACTTTTCCAGGAACCAAAATATTCTCCTAAGCATGTGCTGGCTCACTGACATTAGCAAGGGCCTGTGAAAATACTTTGTCCATGCACAGATATTTCCAAAAGATAGCGCTGAAAGTTCTTCCATTAAAGTTACAGCCCGAGACTCCTGAAATATGCACGTCCTCCGTGGCTTCCCCCACCTAAGCTGTTCAGGAGCTGCTGGTGCCATTTGGAAAGCTGCTTAATCTCTTGTGGGTGATGATGTAATCAGCTCTGTAATCAAATCTGCCAGTGATGTCATTGCTGGAAGCGCGCGCTGTTCCCTGGTGCCGTGATTAGTGGGATGGGATGGGATGGGATGGGATGGGATGGGATGGGATGGGATGGGATGGGAGTGTCAGTGCAGATGGAGACGGGGAAGAGGGATGGATGTGCCCACCCTGGGAGGTGCAGGGCAGTGCTGCTCCTGCCGAGCGAAGGCAGAGTGTGACTGGCTGAGTAAAAATGGTCTTAATTCTTCCAGGGGATTGGATGTCTGAAATTGTGTCTGGATTTATTTTTACCATCCTGGGGCAGGAGGCTCTGCCCAGGTGTAAGTTATGGAAAGGTACCATTGGAGGGAAGGTGCATCAAATCCCAGCTTCTTGGGGAGAGTCGGCTGGTGATGCTTCAGATCTTCCCTCCAAACCGAGCCCCACTGGTTGGATTTGCAGGGTCTCAGCACTGCCAGAGTTTCCCCGTGCTGCTGTTGCTGACACCAGGGCTGTGGGGTTTTGTTTTGTGCCTCTGTGCCCACCTCAGTGCTTTGCGTCACCCGTGCAGTTAAAAGACAAAATTTTGCCTTTTGCCATGAGAGCATTTTGTGCCTTGCTAGTGGCTCAAAGGGCAGTTCTTAAAGCATTTTCTATATTATTTTTCATGATACGATTATTAGTAGAAGATCACACTACCGAGGGAAGAGAAATTTGTAATCCTGCTTAATGGCTGATCTTATCCAGCTGAGTGACTCTCATTGCATAAGGGACAGTGACCTGAAATCTTTTTAAACCGTCGGACAGGATGCCTTTCCCTTCTCTACTTAGCACACGCGGGTGTGATACAGACTTTAAATGGTTTAAAGTTTAACCGTTTTCCTTTGAAATTTGAATACCTGCTGATAACTAACCTTTGGGTTGGTGTGCCAAAGAGAACAGTGGTGCTGCAGGGTGTGAGTAACTTTAATGTACCAGTCTGTGTGTTCAGCTGCATCTCTTGCAGCCTGGTTTGCTCTTTGGGATTGCTAAACAGCTTTTACAGAGGTTACCTGGCTTGAATGACAGGGGGATCAAACAGAAGAGCTTGATCATGACCCTTCTCAGGCAGGTTCATGAGAGAGGCTGGCATGGGAGCTCTGAGGAACGGCTCTGGCACGGGGGCAGGCTCTGCTTCATCCCTCTCCATCACACTCCCACCGCTGGATACCCGCAGAGAGGGTAGGTGGGTGAGCAGGAGGGGAGAAAGAGCTGCTCCTTGTGAGCAGTGAAGAATTAAAAACATCTGCTCCAGCTGTGTGCCTCAGTGCTGTTGTTTTTATCTTCTCTCACTGAAGCCAGCGAGGAACTGGCGGTGCATTTCTTGGCAGGGACCTTGTCTTGCTGGAGTTGAAGATTCTCTTCCCTTCCTGCTCAGCTGGCCCTTTCTCCTCCCATCCCTCTCAGGCACGTAGCAGCCCCAGGTTGAGCTCAGACAAGACATTTGGTCTCTCCGTGCTGGGGAGGATGGTGGGAGGGCACTTGTTAGGTTTTTTTATCCCCTTCGTTCCCTGAGAAATGCTGTGTTAAATATCTTAGCGCCATGAGCTCCATCTAAAGATGTGACACTCATTCTGTCACCTCACCTGTCTGCCTCAGAACTCCCTGCTGGATGAGGGAGCACAGGCTGCTCGTGTGTGAAGCCAGAGAGTGAGGCTGGGAATTGCTGCTGCCAAACCTCATCTTCTCTTTGTGGGGAAACTCAGCTTCACGGGTCAGACCTGGAGCGTGCAGTCCCTGAAGTCCCAGTTGCTCCAGGCTGGGAGTGACTGGCACTGGAGGCAGCCCCAGGCTGCTGAGTGGTTTTCTCCAAGCTGGGCAAGCAGCTGAGCAGAGAGGGATGCCCTCTCTCCTGTCTGGGCGCTCACCTGCGGTGGGATGTTCACAACCCCCGAGGTCACGCTCAGGTTTGCAGAGTGAGCGAGGGAGAGTCACCAGCTGCACTCGCAGAGGTGTTGGCAGCGCTCTGGAAGAGCTGCTCCTTCATTTCCCAGAGGTGACACCCTGGTGACTGGCAGTGGGGAAGGAAGAGGGGTTTTTCTCTCTGGTGTGGGTGAATCAGTGCTGACTGTGATGGATTCTCACTGCGACAGGCTCTAAATGGGAACTCCCAGGGGAAATTAGCCCGAAGCTTTTGCTTTTATTAAATATTCTCAAGTGCTGTCCCAAAGGAGCAGTTTTTAGTGCTCAGCAATGTTTCATCTTTATTTTTAACATCACCTACGTGGAATGTGGCAATACATTGGCTATATTTACATTAAAGCCTATGTGCAAATAGTTAAGAAATGATAGATAGCACGTTCTGTTCTTCAGGTCCGGGACATGACGGGGTCGTACACGTAGGTGTGGGAATCTCAGCTGGAGGTATTGCAGATTATTACAAAGTCTGATAGCTTACTTAGAGCCAGGGCTTATAATGATTGATTTAGCCATTTATTCAAACACCTATTTAATGATTGATTAAGCCTTTATAAACTATTTGTAACTTCTAAAACAGGACCTGATGTATTGTAGCTCCATTAGCATCCAGCTAATAAAATAGGCGGTGGACCTGGAACGCCGATTTAGTTGACAGAAATTATACTTTAGGCATTTCATGTGCTGAAGTATTGAGTACCCTGTTACAGATTGTTCTTGGTGTGTTTAAGGCACAGAAGTACAACCTGCTCCCCTGCTCCTGCCCGGTGTCTGTCCTTGGGAGCAGCTCAGTGCTGCCTCGGAGCAGAGCCCCGGGGATGCTGGTGGCTGCTCACACCCATCCCAGCTGCCCTGGCTCGCTGCTGGAGCAGCTGGGGTCCTGCTCGTTCTCCTGTGACCCTGCCTGATCCAGGCTGAGGGAACTAAAAGTCCTAAACGGAAGAGGGTGATTTGCTTGGAGGGATGGGGTGCCAAACTGGAATTTCGTTGAGAGGCTGGGTTGGAGTGAGAGAGCAGGAAAGTTGCTTTGAAAGAGAAGGGGTGCAGGCTGAGCTCTGCATCTTCTCTCTGTTCAGAAGTGTGCTGTCTCCTCAATTTTCTAAGAATCTTAGAATGGGTGGGGTTTGAAAGGACCTTAAAGATGTTCCAGTTCCAGCCCCCTGTCCCCCTACCTTCCACTAGATCAGATTGCTCAACCCCTCATCCAACCTCTCCTTATCTTTATTTAACCAAGTACCAGAACCCAGACGTAAATTCTTTACACAAGATTATAGAAGACTTTTTTTTTTTTTAAATCTCACTCCTTTGTCTGCGTATAAAAGCATTTTTTTCCACGAACTGCTCAACTTTCCATTTGCTGGAGCTGCGCAGAGCTGGCAGCTGGGATGAGCTGTGTAATGGGATATCTGAATCGCAGCAAGAAACCAGCTCCAGTTTAAGCAGACCTGATTTAAAGGCAGATTCAGTCAAACCCGTACAGACTCCTGCTCGGAGAAATTAAAACTTCTTTATGTCCGATTGGTGGCACTTCTGCTCAGGTCAGTAACTGCTGCTGAGGGACCCTGGACAATGAGTAGAACCTCTCAAGGGCAGGTTGAGCACGGTCCATCCCTGGTGCTCTGCGCTTCTCACGGGGCTGAGGAAGCAGATAAAACTTGGCAGGGGCTGACTTTTCCTCTGTCCCCACTCCTGCCTGGTGGGTGACTTTGTGCTCAAGTGGTTAAATCCTCTTGGTGACTGGTGTCTGCTCGAATGGTAACGCTGTGCTTTTCCTTGGCAGGCTGAGCTTGTGGGACTTGGAAAGATTGTGGCAAGGCTGATGATGTAAATGAGCACATGGGGACGTGGGAATGGTCCTGCCCTGTGGGTGGCTGATGTAAAAACAAAACTGGGAGGCCTTTTCCAGGCTTGGGCTGGGGAGCAGGGAGGTGGTTTTGGGGAAGGCTGCAATTAATATTTCTCTTTCTGTGTTGTTAAACAGTTCAGCATTCATTTCTTTACCTCCAGCATCTGCCTGCAAGATCTGGGTGTTTGTTTCTGGAGATCTCCTACTCATTGGGAACCAGCCATGCCGTAGGAATCGGAGGGAGAAGGGGTTGGCTCCAGTGGCCTGAGCCCATTGTTCAGCTCCCAGCCAGCTGTTCTGCAGCTGTTTGCAGTGCACAGACCACAGGGGTTTGAACAGAGGGGGTTTCCCAGAGTTTACCCCTCCTCTGGGCAGGAGGTGACAGATTAGGGTGCCTTCTCTGCCACCCTGCCTGTGGGATGTGTGTGGGTGTTGTGTAGAGTGCCAGGTGCTTCTCTGGGACATTGTGATAGGATGAAGAAAATCAAGGTTTATTTACCCTAACTGCTCAAATATTTTCTTTCCTTGATTTTTCTCTGTCTGTAGAGTTGATCACTTTAACCCAGGAATAAGAAATAAACTGTGGGGGACACTAATGAATTGCAAGAGGGGAAACAGCGAATTCCCCTTTGGGTACGAGTTTACCGTTCAAGCCTTGACCTTGTTAAAACTTGTTAACTCAATAAAAGTTTGAGCGTTTAAAGACAAGTGACTTCTTCCTGCCTTGAGGGGCATAATTAAAGTCATTCCACACCCCTTAAAGCGGAGCTGTGGGAGGAGGACTGAGGAGCTCCCTGTCCTGGCTGCCTCAGTCAGTCAAAAACCTTCCACCTGGATCACCTTTGTCGTGCCAGGCTGCACCCCTGAGCTGTGTGGAGCTACTGCTGGGAGAGTCTGGCAGGAATTGTGTGGGAAACCTGCGATTTCCCAGCTGCTGGGAGGATGACATTGCTCCCTTTGAAGGACAGGCAGTTCTTCCACTGGTTGGAATTGTGGTCGAGTGTTTTGTATTAAAGCAGACTGGATTTCCTGGGTGTAAAGCGTGCGACAGAGCTTCACAGGGTGGGGGTGTGTGTGCTATGTTCATCCATAAAAATCCTGTACAACTTAAAAACGGGAGAGTTATCCCAAATACAGAAACTGGAAGTGGCATGGCTGTGCCTAGCGAGCTGTAATCAGTACCCACTGGTGTGAATTCTTCTGGAATTGCAGCTCCAAAACCTTATAGAAGACTATTTTCCCATGCAGGAGAGCCCCAGGAGCACACACACACTGCCCAGCTGTGCAGAGGAGTAACCCCTGACAGTGACTGCTTTACACCTGCAGTGCTGAGATTGCCTCTTGGCTATTTAAAAAGCATTTAGCTTTTTTTTTTTTCCTCCTGAACTCTTCTGTGCTGTCGTTTCCCTGGGAGAGGGTGTTTTCCAGTGCCTTTCCCTCTCTGTGAGGGCAGGGTCTGTGGCTGGCAGGAGGCTGGGTGAGGTGTGAAGAGCAGACAGGGATGGTTTGGTTGGATTTGTGTTCTCTGGGTGGGCTCGGGGGCTTTGCAGGAGCAGCAGGAAGGGCTGTGTGCAGTGGTACAGAGCCCTCACAGGGCAATTTCAGTGAAATCCAGCATCACTGGCTACTCCCAGTAAAGTGCCAGGGCTGTTAAAGGCAGCTGTTTCATGAGCAGGAAGATATCATGGGGATTTGGGGACAATAATCATCTTAGTTATCCCTGTGTAAGCTGCCCTGGTTCAGCTTGATACCCCGGGAACCTTGCTGTCTCAGCAGAGACAATTTTGGATGCTGTGTCTTTTCTTGCTGTGCATAATGAGCGCTCATCTTAGCTGAAATCTGAGGCCTTCATCAAGGTTATTAGCTCAATGCATGAAGGAACTGGGAAGCATCCTTAAGTAGCTCCCAGATGGACTCTGGAAAGGTTATTATGCCGTAATTTGTTTCTATAGCTCCACAAAAGTGGTGTTTGACCTTGGGGCTGTGGCTGTCCCATTTCCTCTGCTGGCATTCCCAGCGCTCTCATCCACACCAGCTTGGTCTGAGTTCAGTGGCTCGGAGACAGAGCTGCTGTTTGCCCAGGAGCAGATGAGGATTGCTTTGTGTCAGCATTTCCCTCATGGTTTTCTTTGTTTCTCTTGCACAGCTGAAAGGTTGGAGGGTGAGGAGCTCCCTAAAACCTCAGCCCCAGGACAGGTGGAGGGGGACAGGAGGTACCTGCTTGTGTCTGCCCAGTGACAGCAGCAGACTGGGCCAGTGACTCCTCTTGGGAATAGCCTGACATTGGCAGCTGAGGGGTTTTTTTAAAGTAGTTATTAATTATTATTACCAAATAGCTTCGAGTTCAGCAGTTGCTAAACAGGATGGACTGATAGCCCAGGGACTGGGCATTTTGCCAGTGAATAAGGCAAAAGTCTCTCCTCCCTCCCTCCTTCCCTCCCTCGCATGTGACAGGGCAGGGAGACCAGAGCCTTCTGACCCCGTCTCGCTGGTGCTCATTGCTTCTCCCTGGAAGAGCAGATGCTTCAAGCTGTCTCATCTGTGTAGCATGAATTACAGTCACCTTTCAAGGACTGCTGCAAACTAATCCACAGGCTGCCAGAACCCTGTGAATGACAGGCTGGAAACCATTGCTCCGAGCCCAGGACAGGCAGATGACAAAGGGTCCGCCCAGGCTGTGGTTTGAGAAGTGTCCTGAGCAACAAGGCCGGACTCCTGGTCGGCTGGGGAGTGACTGACAGCTCCGGACAGCTTGTTGTCAGCAGGACTGAGCTTGGCAGGAAAGCACTGAAATCCCGTTTGCCCGCTTGCACGAGCTCAGTTATTAAACACATCAGGAATCCCCATCTGTTTCGTGAGCCTGTCTGTAGCAACATAACCCAAAGCCTGGCTCCTGCGAAGGGCCGTTTGCCTTGGAGGAAAGCTGAACGGAGCTGGAGCTGTGCGAGCTTTTCCTTCTTCTCAGGGTAAGAAGGCTCCTCTGTGGATCCAGGAGGGGTTTGCTGCAGCCCAGGCCTCTGGCTGCAGCGGGCTGTGGTTTGTGTACGGGGTGTTTGACAAGGGGATGCAGGAGGAGGTGGAGGTGATGTTCTCCTGCTCCCCTTCCCTCGCTGCAAATTGTCCTCATTGTATGCAAACATCGCAATTTTTTGGTGCCTCTGGAGAGACTTTGACTTTCTGTCTCAAAGCTATTAATTACCTAGACAAGGAGAGCAGAACATTCCCAATTAATGGCTCCGACCGCTCTGAGCTGTCTGTCCGACTGATGTGCTGGGAACTAATGAGCAGCTCCTTCCGCTGAGCCACCAGCGAGCCAGAACCTCTCATCAGCGTTCCTGGGGAGAAATGAAAGCAGCAGCAATGTGCAGGAACAAATAGCTGGGATTCAGTTATTAACCTGGGCTGAAAATTGACTCTATCTGCGAGTAATTACCTGGAGGATGCTAGGAGGAAGGCCTAGGGGAGGGTTCAGGGCTGGTGTCTGACAGACCATCACAAGTAGCATTATCTCAGTTCCCATCCGGATTCGGGGGCGCTGGGCACGTGTAGAAACCGTGGCGAAAACCAGGAGTGAAATGGGTTCGTTTAAAACAACTCTGCTCCCAAAAGACTCCCTCCTTTAGTGATATTTTACGGCACAGCTGCATAGCATCTCATATATTTTTGAGTACCTTGGTTTACAGGTCATTTAATTTATTTGCAGGCTT
Organism: Pomatostomus ruficeps; assembly: GCA_013400735.1. Taxonomy (NCBI): domain Eukaryota; kingdom Metazoa; phylum Chordata; class Aves; order Passeriformes; family Timaliidae; genus Pomatostomus; species Pomatostomus ruficeps. The sequence continues at coordinate 28,993 of VYZT01001272.1, read as the reverse complement.
CGTTTCGGTTCCCTAGGGTAATTCCGTTCCTTTGCACGTGTCTTCCTAGGGAGGCATTAAATTGTGCAGTTTGTCGTAATAGTTCAGCTTTTATGCTGGCAGTTGGTGCTCTTCAAAGATCCTCATGTGAAGTTTAGACTCCTGAATCATTAGAGGATCATGAAAGAAAAGGAATAATTTAGAAGGCAAAGATGTTTTGTCGCCTTTGAAAACTGGGAACGTGCGAAAGGAGAAAATGTTTAGCGGTACAATGTGCCTCAAAGAACTTACCTTAGGAACTCCAGAAAATGAGTTTCCCTTCTTTATTCAGGATGTAAATAACCGAAAATGTCACTCCTGAGCTGAGTAATTTGTTCAACAAAAGGATCTGGAGGAGATGACTCCCCTCGCTTTCATGAACGTGCCCAAGACATCAGAGGACCTGTCTCTTTAGCAACATGAACTGAAGGGTTTGAAAATCAAATGAGCAGCGTGTTCTGCGCGAAATATATAAATAAATCTCGCAGGTGCTTTGTAATCTGCCTTGCATTCTAAAAGCCTCGTTTGTCTGGGTAGCCCGGGCTTTAGGGTGGCTCCTGGGAGCAGCAAGTGGGCGCAGAGGTGACGTGTTGGTACAGCCAGGGTTGTTAATGTGCTGGTTAATGCCCTTGGGAGCGTGGCTGGAGGAGCCACGTGGCTGCAGTGTCACTGTCGGCGAGGAATTGCGTGGGGTTTTTGATTTAAACTTGCTGCTGTGTGTTTATTCAACTGAGATTAGAGCTGCGTAACAGTTCAGCATTTAAGCCCATGTTTAATGTAGGAGAGGGGTAGCTGAAGCGGGAAGGATGTTGTATGGAGTGAGCAGGGGAGAGACCGAGGAGAAATGGGGTCTGGGAGTGGGGAGGGAAGGAACTTTGCCCTGGGACAGGCTGTGTGCACTTGCACCACGGTTAAAATTGCCTGGATCCCGTCCCAGGTGGATGTGGCAGCACAGGGTGAATATTGCAGCATGCCAGGTTGCCAGGCAGAGGGTTGGGCAGAAGAGGAGGACAGTTTGGTTTGTTCTTTGCAGATGTGCTTTTTAGTTTCAGCTCCTGCATTTCCCTATCTGGAATTTTGGGATGGGCTTCCACCACAAAATGGGGCATTTTCAGTGGTTTTTCCATCCCTGGGGTTTTACCAGGCAGTGCTGTTAGTCTGCTTTTGCTGTCCTGCACTGGTTTTCTTATCTGTCTCCTTTTTGGCTGCCTGATCTGTGCTTTGGTATCCGACTGTCACTCCTTTCCTTTCCTTCTCCACTCCCCTGCCCTATTTCCCTTTGCAGTCCCAGTGCCCGGGTGGTTTCATGTTTGGTTTTTTTTTAATTTCCTCTCCAGGCGTTTCCATTTGTCTTTGCAGATCATCTTCAACAAAGGCCTTGCATGGTCTAATTTGTTTTCTATTTCCAGCCCGGACTTAAAATAACTCCTTTGTTCCATGAATGGCCTGTGCACGGATCCAAATCCCACCTCCCCCCCGTTTTTTTTTTCTTTTTTTTTTCAGTGTGGGTTTCTGTTTCACTGTTCCTTGTCACTATCTTTAATTACTTGAAGTGTCCCTTTTGGGCTTTGAGGCTGCAGCTGCCAGGCAGTAGCTGCGGGTTGCGTGTGGCCGTGTGCGTGCCGGCTCTCCCGCTTCCCGAGCCATGGGAATGGGTTTGCAGGGCTCTGGGTGCCCTGGCACGGGAGCAGCGATGCTGTTGCATAACAGGAACAGCTCTGCCATCACGTCCCCGCTGACGGGCTCGCTGTTCAAAGAGCCATGGGTTGTCTGCGTGGTTTGCCAGTCTCGGCTGCGAAATCGGGAGGTGCTTACGGTTTTTGAAATTGGTTAGAAGGGGGAATCCAACAATGGGAGTAGGGAGACTAAAGGAAAAGCAGCACATTAGGACAGGATTTGAAAAGCAAGGACTCAGACCGGCTGTGTCGATGCTGACCTGAGGCTGGAGCCATGGCCAGGCTGGCTCTTGGAGTGTGGCTTTGTGCATTTTAATAAGACAATGTCCCTGCAGCTGGGGAGTGACGGCCAAGTGCTCCTGCAGAGAGAAATGGGTCACTCTTGTTCTGTTAAGCACATACATGTCCCTCTGGGAGCCATCACAAGGTCACTCGCAGCCCCTTTGCTGCGGGCTGAGATGTACTTAAAGCGTGTGAAATCCCCTGCAAGTGCTCCCCTGGCACCAGGAGTGCTGGGACGGGAGTGCGGATGTCTCATCAACTCCCAGGGAATCAGATCCTGCCGTGGGCTGGGGTCTGAGCGAGGGCTGTCAGGGACAGGAATGGCAGTGCACAGCCAGCAGGTCCTTTCCAGAAGCATCAGACCAGTGCTGTGCTGCTGCTGGAGCAGCTGGTCTGGCAAACCTGCTTTTGGAAACACAACTGGGAACGGGGCTGGCAAAATCCAACGCTCTGACCTTGCCCCGTGCCAAGATCTGTACACAACTGCTGGCAAAGGTTATCTTGGGGCAGAGCTAAACATGGGTCCCGTGCCTAAAATAGCTTGGAAAGATTGGAAAGGAGAAATACGAGTGGCAGATCCTGCTTTGCGGCTTTGGGCAGCGATAGGAGCGGGGCACAGAAGTCATCTTCCATCAGGGGTTGGAACCGGTTCTGTGCAGAGCCGTGTTGTGGCTGGGAGAGCTGATGCGGCCTGATTGCAGCCATGAGACAGCAAAGCAGGATGAGACTTCACCTCCTGAGCTTCTGTCATCCCCTCCATGGCCCTAGGGAGTGGTTGTACCTTCGTACAAGGGCAACACCCTGCTCTGAGCAGCTCTGGCCTGGTGCTGCAAGGCCCCTTCTCCCCCAGATCTGCTGCTGTAATTGCTTCTGCATCCTCACCATTGGTCAGGCAAGGAAAAATCTAGTTCAGAAGTCATCGGGGCAAAAGAGAAGAGGGAGGAGAGCTCTGCCAGCGGGCGAGCTGGGGAATGGGACAGGAGCTGTTTTGGGGATGGCTGTTGGAGGAGCGGCTGAGCAGTCACAGGGTCTGACCATCATGTGAAGAGTGCTGCCAGTCCCACTTGACTTCTGTACTCCTCCAAAGCAAGGAAAACGTTTTAGGATCACATGCAGGTACAAGCCTTGATCCCTGGGGTTGAAATAACCTCTCCTTGATGCCCCAGAGCTCAGGATGTGCCTGATCTTTCCTGCTGACCCCGTGCTGCAATGTTAATGTAAAACCTCTGTGCTCTGCTGTGATTGAACTGCGGATTCCTGGGCTGCAGACAGTGACATTGTCATCTTTGTTGTTCTGAATAGAGCCCTAAATTCATGGCAGACGGCCTGCTTTCCTCTTGAAAGGGCTTCACAGATACAGTACACACAAATATTTGTGTATAATGTCAGCTGTCTTCCAAGAAAATTTCATGCACATATTGATTAGACAAATCCATTAACGTTACGTCGTGGTGTGTTTCTTAGGAGCGTCTCTCTACCCATTTTCATCGCATCTTAATTATTTCTGCTTCCTCTAGTCCTTTAAAGAGTGAGGGAATCTTTTAGCTGCTTTCCAGGTCTGGTTTTGAGGTAGAGCTGCACGTCACTGAGGCAGCAGCCGACGAGCAGCGCGCTTTTCTGTGCCACACACAACTGGGTGCTGGGGTTTTTTAGGCGTCGTGGTTGGTTGGGCTCTTGGAGGTGGATGTTAGAGCTCAGTGTTAATTAAGCATCATTAACAAAGGTCTCCTTAGCTGTTATTTCAAAATAGGCGAGTTGACTGGAGGATACATACCTTTTATTTCTTGTCTGAGGAGGAAAATTGTCGTGTATTTAGCATTTGATTAAAGATGACTTTGTTGTTTTTTCCAAAAACTGCATCATTTAATGTAATTAAACATGAGCTTTGTTGTCAATACTCTTCAGTTAAATGCACTGGTGAGTGCCAACAGCATTTCTCTTATTTGCCGTGTCTGCATGGTGTGGTGGTCTGGTTTTTGCCTTTTAGTAGGGGATTTTGCAGTCATTTTGTGGGCTGCCTCTTAACGTCTTCTCTAGACCATCCATGGTCCGTAAACCACAAGTTGAGTAACATTACTCTGGATTTAAGAAACTAAATATTCTGTTAATCTTATTTCAGCATGTCCTTGCTTTAAAAAAAAAGGCACATTTTGAACTTGAGCCATGTGCTTTCATTGGGATCTTTAAAACTCCTCCGAGAACAGATGAACCGGTATTTTCTGTGAGCTGGGAGTGTCCTGTTGTTCTCACCTTTCAGATAGATGAACTAAGGCACGGGCTAATTACAGCAACTGGCTCACACTTGTGTTGTGCCAGGGAGGCCGGGGACCTGGCCTGGGAATCCTGCTCTCCCTGAGGAACCCATCAGGAGGGTTGGCTCTGACTTGGAAGAGCAACAAGTGTGTTGAATGATGTTAATTAATTATTTTTTTTTGGAACTGGATTTAATTGCAAACTCTTAAATAGACGTGTAGGGTTTTGGCAGGGTGCTGCCTGTGTCAGGGTAGGGTTTGCTGTGGTCAGAGCTGCGCTGGAGGTCCGGGATGGAGCTCCCTGTGCCCGAGTGCTGTTGGCTGGGAATCCAGAGGTGACTCAGGGTGTTGTGGACTCCTCTGTGCCCCTCTTTTGGGCTGGGTGTGAGTGTGAGTGCCCCTCTCTTGGGCTGGGTGTGAGTGTGAGTGCCCCTCTCTTGGGCTGGATGTGAGTGTGAGTGCCCCTCTCTCGGGCTGGGGGACACTGCTGGGAGCTGGCAGGCGCTGGGGCATGCGGGCAGAGCTCCCTGGCATGTGGGCCAGCCTGCAGCAACTTGCAGTGGCTTGTAGTGTGCTTTTGTGGTGTGAATGGGGAGAAGAGGTGATGGGGAAACCATTTCAGACAGTGAATAGCACGTGAAGAGGAGAAACAGGAGAGCAGGGGGAGGATTGGGGAGATTTGAAGGCTTCAGCAGTGGGGCAGAATCCTGTGAGTCTTTCAACAGCAGGAAATAAACAGGTACAGGAGGTTCCACAGGCACCTCGTCCACAGGTTCATGTTGTAGCCCTGATTGTGGTTTTGGTGATAACCTCCAGCTTTCTCCTGTTCCTAATCAGAGCCCATAAATCTCCTGGTACCCGGTGCTGTAATGGCTAATGCAGGTCTATGGGTAAAACAGTCTCAGATGGAGCCTCCAACTGGGGGGGGAAATACCTTTCCTGTGAGACAATGTCTGTTCTTCATCAAAATCAGTTGAGAAAGTAAGAACCGAACAGTTTGATTTTAAAGATTTAAAGAGCCTGGCTGCACTCTCCCTCTTATTTCCATTAACCTGTTCCTATTGTTTGTGTTCCTCTCTTAAAAATAATTGATGAAGGGTTGTGGAGGTGCATTGGTTTCTTTGGCTGGGAATAGGTGGCCAGGCAGTGTCCCAGCCATGAAGGGCACCAGGGCATCCCCAGCAAGGTGGGAGCACCCACTGCCTTTTTCCTGCTGGTCACGGACCCTCCTCTCCGAAGCCATGCTGGGCTGGGCACATGGGGTGTAAAAGTGGCATCTGAGGAGGGATCTGGGACATCTGTGGGGCTGCCCTGGTGCTTTGGTGACCTTTCTTGGCTCCAGCCCACAGTTCTGCTGTGATAGAAACGTCCAGGGCGCTGGGCTTGCGCTGAGATCCTGCTGGTGCCCTGCTGTTTGCAGATGTGGAAATGCACGGACTGTGCTTTTCGCCTGCTTGCAAGGACCGTGTGATTTTTTTACTCTTCCCAGGGCTTCTAACAAGGAGCCTCAGTAGAGGCAGAGGTGGTTTGCTGCCCTTGTTAAGGAAAAATCCTTTTGTGCTCCTGCTGCTCGGGATTAGTGCAGGACACGGCTCACAGACGCTGTGCCTGGGTGCAGGATGGTTTTGTTGGCCCCTGTATTTTCATCCTGTGTCTATATTCCTCTAGTAGACAGTTTAACTTTTTTTTTAGTTGCACAGGCTGAGGCAGAAAAGCTTTTAAACTGTTTTAGAGCTTGATACCATGTGGCTTTGCACCTGGTGCTGTGTTTTAAGCCGAACTGCTGATCTGAAGAGTTAAAAAAAACCCCATCCCATTTCTTTTACTGTAGACAGCTGCCTCAGCATGGTCAGGTCTACCTGCTGTGCTTCCAGGAAGCCTTGGCTTGCTGAAAGCTGCCAGAAACTCTGGCTGGAGTGTGTGTGTGTGTGTATATATATATATTTACATGTGCTAATTAACTTGTAGATGGCCATAAGCCAAGATTGTCCGAGTTTGAATCTGTTACTGGGAAAGTACCTTAAATTACTGCGGGTCCTGCTGAGCTCTCGGAACCCTCGAGAGCCCCGTGCACGTGTCCTTGGCAGCTGCGGGGAGGGTTTGCCCCTCGAGCAGCACGTGGGCTGCAGGAGAGCTGGGAGGGTGCTGCTGTGTCTCCTGGACTCCACAGCCCCCAGTTGAGGCTGGGAATGGGTGATTAAAAATCCCGTCTGGTCGGAAGCGTGAGGGGAAGCGGGACAGTCATAGTGGAAGTACAAACCCGCGTGTGCCGGGCGCCTCTGAATTCCCCCGCGTGCTCAGGGGCTTTCCTGCCCGCCTGCGTCGCTCTGAGCACGCCAGGCTCCTGCCTGGGGAGGCTCTCTCGTCTGGGATGAGGGTCAGGCTGCTCCCAGGCCACCGGTGCTTTCCCTGATGGCAGGTAAGGGACTCAGCAGGGACATGTGGGTCCAGGGCTGGGGAATCCCAGCCCCTGTGCAGGGAATGAGCTGAAAGCAGGACAGGCCTGTTTGTCACCCTGCCTTGAGAGCTAAACTTTGCTGTGGCTTTTTCCATTTGTCACTTGGCAAAAGATCTTTTTCCGAAGAGACTCACCTGACCCTGATCAGGAGCCTGGTGATGCCTTTGTGTGTCTGTCATCCTTGGGCTTCACGGGGATTTGCTGAGAAGACGATTTTTGTAAAATTTGACCTCTGCGTGAGAGGGGCCTCCCCGGGCTGCTTTCCACTGGCCGCTTGGCGTGCCTGGCTGCCAGGGACCGTTGCCTTGGTTTGGTTATTTCTGGCTCTGAGGCTGCCTCGGTGCTGGCAAACCAGTGAGGCAGCCCAGTGCCTGCCTGCAGCAGATAGCGAGGGGTTTATCAGCCCGGGCTCATCTGTGGTCTCACAGGAGGGAAAAGAAATAGAAAAAGAAAAGCTTCCTCTTTCTTTTTTCTTTTTTTCCCTCTTTCCCACCCCCTTTTTGGTTTTTGTGCACGCCAACTGCTGTTTCAGTTGAAATTGCGTTGGCTGGGGCTGGCTGTGCTCCCCGTGCACAGAGACCACAAGCGTGGGGAGAGGGGAGCTTGTGGTGCTGGAAGTTTCCTTTGCTGTTCCTGGTGTGCTCATGGAAGGGTTTGACACTGCCAAAAGCCTTGCACCAATCCATAAATAACATTTACCTGCACTGGGTGCGCAGCATTGTGTGGGATGGTGAACAGATCCCAGGGAGCTGGGGCTGTCCCTGTTTGGGATCAGTCCTGATTACATCCCCTGACCCAGGCAGGCGGCAGTGGGAATTTATACTTTGTACAACCAACTGTTAATTTGAGAATAATTGTTAATGCACCTCACACTGACAGCCATGAAGGGCAGCATGTAGGCTTTTGTTATTTTTCATTGTAGTCCAGACAAAAAACAGGAGGCTTAAAATCATCACCAGGCAAACAACGTGAAGTATCTATAAAAATCAGCAACTTGTAAATCTCCCCTCGGGGCCAAGGGGCACCTTCCCACTTTGTTGGTTTTCCAGATTTTGTTGCAGCTGCTGAAGGAATTGCAACAGGTGGTGCAGGAGTGAACGCGTGGGTGACGGGGGTGTTTGTGAAAATACCCTCGGGGCTGTGGTGTGTTCCCTGGCTCTTGGTCCCTGTCAGAAAGCCTGATCCAGGTGGCACTGGAGGTGTGTGAGATGCTTTAGTCCTGGGTTTTAGTGTAGCTTCATGGATGAACACAGCTGCAGGCGAGGTCAGTGCCTGACGTCCCTTCTGCCATTAGATCAGGGCTTACCTCAGAGACAGAGGCTGCAGGAGTGGCCACAGCTTGGAAAGAAGAGTGCTGACATGTGAGAGTGTGGATGTCGAAAGGGATGGGCTGGGGAGGGACCTTGTGCCTTTTTGGACCTTGTGTTGAAATGCCAAAACTCCAGACTGTGTTTTTGGAAACTGAGTCACCCTGCAAAAAAATCCCCATCTCCAAGAGACTTAGAGATCAACAGGACCCAAATGAATTGCTGGCAATTTGACTTCCTGGTCCTGGTGGTGCTGGGTGAAGGCTTTCCAGGGAAATTGGGTGGGATAAATTTGGGAAAATCTTACATTTGGACTTGCTGTGATAGGAGTAATCTGCAGAAAAAACCTGGCAGTGGGGTTTGCCAGACGGAAAACGGGGCTGCTGGGGAATTGCGGGGGCAGCGAGGTTTTGGTGATCGCCCAAGACCTGGTGTTCGGTTGTCTCGTGGGACTGTGGTTGGCTGAATTGTAACCTGCTGCTTTCCCCCTTCCTTCCAGCTATTGCCTGACGTGGAAAGCGCCCACACGATGAAGAGGAGCTCCCGGCTCTCCTAATCCTGCGTTGGTGATTCGGAAGCAGCGAGCGCCGCGCGTGCCCTCCCGCCATGTCTGGCTCCACGCAGCCCGTGACGCAGAGCTGGCGTGCGGCCGAGCCGCGCTACCCCCCGCACGCCATCTCCTACCCGGTGCAGATTGCCCGACCGCACGCGGTAAGGCCGAGGCTTCCCTTTCCTTTCCTTCCCTTCCCACTCGTGGGGCGGGGGCCGCGTGGGCGTCCCCGGCGCTGGGGCAGTGGTTCGGCTGCGCCGGCCTCGGATGTGGCTGTTTCAGAGAAATCAGACCGTTTCCGTGCCTGCGGTGCAGGATTTCATCGTTCCTCTCTCGTGGGATCCTCTTTTGTTTCTCCATATGGTGCTTTCGGTTTTTCTCTCCCTTTCCAGCCTTTTCCTGGCACTGACCACGGTGATGCTCAAGGGTTCTGTTTCATCATATCTGAGCACCCGTGTCCATGTGTCCTCCTGGCAAGAGCGCCCTTGGTTGGGTGCAGCATCCAGCCTGGGGGCAAAGGGAAGGTTTGAGCATTCTGGTGGAGCAGGAGCCCTCCGGCCCTCTTTGGTAGGGCCTTTCCTTGGCACTGAATCACAAGGGAAGGACCATCCTGTTCTCTGTGTGGGCTCACTGCTTCCCAGCGAGCCCAGTCCTTGCTCCTCACACCCACGGGAGAGCTCTCCTGCTTCCCAGGCAAACTGCAGGGAGTGAACCTGCCTCCTGCCTGTCTTCATGCAGCACTCCTGGGGAGCAAGGAGATAAATGAGCTGCTGAGCTTTCCATTTTATCCCTCCCCTGCTTTTCCCCCTCTTAGTCTTGACCTGTAGTCTCTTCTCTTCTTGGATCAAGGCATAAGCTGGAGATGATCTTTTTCTTTTTGGCTGTGCCTTGTTGAATGTACCAGAACTGGCAGAGGTTAATTCACCTGGATCCAGCCTCTCCTTTCTGTGCTGGCTCACGCCTGTGTTTGCTCACCCCGGATGGGTGAATGTTTAAGCTCTTCACAGATGAAACTCTTCTTAGTGGAACAGCTTTAGTCGGCTCAGGCTGCTTAAAGGAATCTTATTAGGTGCTGGAGTATGGCTCACGCTTCCAGGGGTCTTTGGAGCTGCTTCTTGGTGGGTCACAGTGAGGTGGCCACAGCCAGGCAGGTGCCTGTAACCCAAATCAGCGAGGGGACCTCAGCTGGGGGTTACATTTGACAGTGACAGCTCCTGAGTGGTCAAATTCAGTCTGTGCTCATTTTAGTGTTCGACTTGAGAGCCTGGAAACCCATGAAATGTCAGTGAAGGGCTGAAATTCCCTCATTTGCCCTCTTTACCTGGCTTCAGTAGAGTGGCAGAGGGAGCAGAGCCGGAGATTGGAAAGGCTTTGAAATAGAAACGTTAAGGAGGGCGCGGGACGAGCTCTTGGCTGTGTTTGCTGGCTCATCTACATCGCCCGGGGCCTGCGTGCTGCTGCACAAAGAAGCTTTTCATCCTGGCTATGAGACACGCTGACCTGGTTCGATTTATGGGAGCTTTGCTTCCATCAGTGTGAGCGTGTTTGTTTGGGGGCTGGAACGCAACCAAGAGCATTTGTCTCAAAAAGAAAATCCCAGTTCTCTTTTTATCAGAAACGCAAGTGGGGAGGAGGATGTGACCAGGTGAGCACGATCTGCAGTTGTTGCAAGGCTGTGGTTTAAAAGCTAACCAAAGGAACCTCAATCCGCAGCGTGGAGACTGATTTAAAAGGGTGTGAAAGGCTCCTGTCCTCAGGGTGCTGAGCCCTTTTCTCCTGTAAAATCCCAACTGCTTCCCCTTGGTGCAGCAGCAGCAGGGTGAGCAGAGCAGGGCAGTTGTTGGCAGTGGGCTGAGCTGGGGGTTTCTGCAGCCCGCAGTGAACGCTGCTTTTATTCTGCTGTATTAATGTTGGAAGGAGTTGCTGGCATTTGCCTCGAGAAGCTATTTTTACAGCCGCATGTAATCACCCGGAGCTATGCGATACCTCTTGGGCGTCTGGATGCAGGAGAAGTCCGAGCTGAGATTTTTTGGGATGGAAGGCCAGCAGGCTGCTCTGGGCAGAAGCGTGCCAGCCCCACACAAAGGGACGCACCTTGGCTCTGCGGGGAGGGCAGGCAGAGCGTTTGTGGGAGCGTGTCCCTGCATGATCTGCCCCGCCGCTCTCAGCTGTTCCCAAACACGTGTCTCCTGCTCAGCGGCGCCGTGAGCTGGAACCCGGCCATGGCTCTGGGGCTGGGGCTGATCTCCGGTGGGATTGCTTGGGAGAGGAGAGCCCAGTTCCTTTGAAGTCGCTGCGCTGTTTAATATTAAAAGTCAGCGGTATTTGCTTGCATGTCTTGGCCAGGTCAGTTTTGTCATGGGGTGTGTTTGCACAGTGAGAGCTTGTTTGGAAGAAACCAAGAGAGGCCAAAATCAACCCGACACTAACATGTCTTGCATCTAATTAAATTTTGGTTCTGGTTTGTTGCGTTCCAAGACATCCTTCCCTGAGAACTGGGAATTCGTCAGCTCAGGGATCCTTATCCTGGTGGTGGAAACGCCCTGGGTCACCTCCTGGGCGCGTGTGCAGGGCTGAGCACAGCAGGGCTGCAAATGCTATTATAATATAAATAAATAATCACAGCCCAACTGTGACGGTCGCACCCAGGGAAATGCGGCGCGGCAGGAATGCTGAGCTCAGAAATGAGCCGTGACATTATTTTAGGCTTGGAGACACTTTATGAAAAGTGATTTAAAGGATTGCAGCTGTTTGATTTCACAGATGAGGCAAGTGAGAGGGGATGTTGTGGAGGGGCAGGAGGCAGTGGAAGCAGGCTGGGGGATTTTTCTTTTCCCATCACGTAAAACCCAACGGAATATCCAACAAAATAGGGGGAAAAAATGTGTATTTCAAGTAAACAAACAGAAATATGCTTTGTGCATATGGGCACCTCCTCCCAGCAGCATGTTCCACAGGCTACTGCTGAGTTTGGAGCTGGCAGAGAAGATCCAGTACCGGTTGAGTGAGGATGTTTGCTGTCTGGTTTCACTCTTGGTTGCCAGCTTTGGGCAGGGCTGTGAACCCGTGGATCTGACCCAGACTGAGCTCTCTCCGATGGGTGACGCAGCAAACGGGCTCTCCCACAGGGTAGGCAGACCTCCAGCCATACTCGGGTGTTTTCCCCCTTTTCTTCCTCCTCACTGAGAGAGATCTGGTCCCAATAGCTGTTGGGAAGGCTGGATGTGATGTGAAAATGGTGCAAAATTTTATAATGACCCTGTCATTAGCTCTGGCTTAGTAGACAATGACTTGCAAAAAGCTTTGACAAGTCAACATGCTTTTAACGGGAAGAAGGAAGCTTGGTGAAAAGGTTCTGGTTTGTTTGACTTTCTTGAGGTAAAACTAAAATCTCCGCTAATCAGCAGTTTCTTCTTAAGGGCACGGAGTGGTTCTTGGCCAAAGCGCAGGGAAAACATTTCTGTTTTCCATATTCATTAGCCCTAATGTTGGGGTGCGCTGTTGACTTCTGTCATGTTCAGCTTGGAAACAGAGGAATTGTTTGAATGCTCCGTGACCTTTAGCTAAAGGTGAAAAAACACATTACTTACGCTCTTAACCTTCTAATGTGTCCAGAGTTCATGCTCTCGCAAAGGAAACTTTCGCATGAAGGATATTCATTTTCAGGCAACCTGCAGATATTTTCTGTAAACAGATCAATTTTCCTGCGTAGTGCAAGTCCCCCTTTCTTTTTAAAGCCTCTCATGATCGATATTCCCTGGGAACAGAGGGTTCCCCTCTTTTTCTCCTGTGTGAATCCAGTTTCTTGCTGTGACCTCCTTACTGGCCTCCCTGCTCCTGTTGGTGCCCTGACATTTCAGGGCAGGAATGGTGTGGCTGTGGATGCAGGCTGGGCTTTCAGGAGGGCGGTATCAGGTGCAGGAGATGCTGAGAGTCACGGCACACAAGGTCCTCAAGTAGCAGCCTCTGTGACACAACAGCTTCTGGTTTTGGGGTGCTTTAAAGGTTTTACCTACTAGAGGTACTAAACAGGATTGGGGTGTGCGCACATTCATATGAAACTGGTGCTCCATCATCACTTGAATTCCCCTTTGTGAGCGCTTTTCCCTCCCTGCTAAACAAGAGGCTCGTTTTGTCTCCTGCCTGCTGTTTGCCCCCATTCCCTGCACACGATTTCGTCTGGGATGGAAAGGTGAGCGTAAGCCCTCCTCAACTCCTCTGCTCCAGCTCTGAGACCATTGTGCTTTTCCCGTGCCACCTCTCCAGCGTGGGAGCAGCTGAGCAGCTCCTTCATTAAGCTCCCCATTTGCAGAGCAGCCCTTGTGCAGCAGCGTCCCGGCCCCATGGCTCGTTTGCTTTGGCCCAGGATAAATAACGTCCTTGTCTGTGGGAACCAGGGACAAGAGGTTGGTGCAAACTTGCGTGTTGATTTGGTGTCCAAGCCAAAAGGTGGCCTGGGGGGAATCGAGTGCCTTCCCTGCCCAGTCTCCTCCTCCCACCAGTGTGAGCAGGGCGAGTTAAATCCGGTGTCCCGCTGCGGGAGGTGCTGGCAGGAGATGGCAGGAGCTCGCTCCTCTCCGCGGTGACATGGTCGGTGTGGCACGGTGGCATCAGGTAAGCTGCACAGGGACACTGTACTGTGCATTACTGCTGCTGTGTTGGTTTTCCTTGGAGTAGTTATCCACACTTTCATCTCCTGGGAGCAAAATGCCAGCATGTGTCAGTGCTCCAGGCACCGGCAGAAAGGTTTATGACACGGAAGAGTTTATGGTGCAGCACCTCGGACCGCAAAGAGCAACCTCCTGTACCAGCTGAGCGAGGGGCGTCCTGAACTCTGCCCCCTGGGCTCCAGCTGATGTTTTAAGGAATGACTTGAAAATAAAAGGCGTACCTTGGAAATACCGGCTCTGATCGGGTCTGTCATGAGAACTCAGCGCGATCTCTCCTGAGTTCCCTTCCAGTGACAGATTGCATTAACTCGGAGCAGCTCAGCAGCGGATTTGGGAAAATGGGCTTTCTGCTGTGGGACTGGGAGAGCAGGGAGGTGAAAGAACAGGACACCTAATTCCCTGCCCTAGGGTCTCCCTCCCACTGCCAGGAAGGAGTTGGCTTACAGCAGTTTGTATTTAAATCTTGTTTTCCCTAGGATACAGCCTTGATCCAAAACACTTCTTTTACTTCAAGCTACAGTAAATTTCTGTGGTTGCTCCCTAATCTGCTTTTTGGATGTGATTTGATGCAGAGGGTGATGCTTTGCTCTTGGTTGATCTCAAGATTGTAAATCCACAGGGCAAGAAAGAACATTCACTGCTTCTGTGGTTTGGCAAAGGTGGAGACCCACTAAAGCCACTTTTGGAGCCTTTTCCTGCATTTCAGGCCTGACTCTGATTGCACCAGCCCCTGGAGGCACCTTCGGCAAGACTGGGGACTTTTGCTGGTTGTCATTGTCACAGCATTTATTCAAAATAATGAGCAAGTGAAGGGTTTGCTATGGAGGTGTAAGGAAGATTAAGGGTGAGCAGGGGACATGGAAAGCTGCAAGGGCCCTGCGTGGACCTGCAGATAGGCTGGGGTGGTGTTTGGGAGCAGGTGTGGTAGGAGATGGAGGGGGACTGTGCTGCAGGAGAGATGTGATGAGTTAAAAGACCTGGTGCTTTTGAGGTGGAAAGTTTGTGTTTGTCGTGTGAAGAGCCCTGCTGCTCCCCCTGGGTGGGTGTTCATGGCTTCGGGAAGCACAGCGCCAGGCGTGGGGGCTGCAGGAAGGGCAGACGGGTCATTCCCAGCTCAAAGGCGCCTGGGTGCGACTGGGACAAGAGTCTCATGATGGAGAGAGACTGAAAAGCGGCACTGTGGTGGATGTGCTGCTGCTCTGTGGCACCTCTGGCTGCTGGGGAGAGGGCTGGCGGCTGGCTCCAGCACCCGGCACCGGTCAGATGACCGGGGAGCCACAACAGCTGAGAGCTGTCCTCAGCGAGACGTGACTTCTCCGTGAATGGCACATTCAGATGGGGCAGCCAAGCACTGCTGAGAGCCCTGCCTCTCCAGAGAGGTGGGGAGAGGGCATCGGGAAGGATGCAGTGCTGGGCAGCTGGTACGGGCGCCGTGGCCTCGCTGCAGGGGTGGCAGCAGGAATCAATGCCTTCCAACGAGGGGCCACGCGCACTGTGGTCACCTCCTGAAACAAAAGGCCAAGTCAGCAGCTTCTGGGAGATGGATGGCAACGAGACTGGCTCGGAACAATAAGGGCATTTGTCTTTTCAGCACATGTTGCATCTCCGTAGGCAAGATAAAAATGCATGTATTCAGGCAGGTTTTTATTACTGACCTTATCTTCAGCAGGGGAGCCGAGTGTGGAGAAGTTATTGTTTGGTTTATGTTGTTGATATTTTTTTTTTAAATCTGCAGTGAGCTCCTCCCAGGGTTTTGGGGAGGAAGTTGGGCAGACAGCATTGTGCTTGTGGACAACCTGTTTGGATCAATAATCACCTCGGCTGCGCTTCAGAGGAGGTTTTCTGCAGCAGAGGATGGTTCCTCTGGGCTGGGGAGGCTGATTGTGGTGGGCTGTGTGTCACACTGGTCTCCTTGTGGCCCAAGCTGTGTCTGGACCTCATGCAGTGACAGCTCTGCTACCACCCTGGTCCCCCTCAGACCTTTCCCCTTCGTCTTACCTTTGAGAACTGGCTTTGGGAAAAATTATTTTCTTCAGGCAAATGCTAAAAAGTGCATTTCCCGGTCTGATGAGCAAATGCTGTGCTGCCAGTGCCAAGGGGTATCCAGGCACCAGAGAACTTTTCCTTTTATTGCTAAAATAGGTCACGCTCACTGCTGGCAGAAAAAGATGTTAGGCAACTTCTTTCTCCAAAGTTGAGGGTGTGCAGGGCAGAGGTGGGGGACATCCCCTGTCTCTGACAAAGCCACCAGAGCGGTGGCCATGCTGTTTTGTCCACCCCACAAATTAATTGCTGGACGGTCTGAGGCCCTGGCATGTTCCAGGTTGGGATCCTCTGCTCCATGCTGGCTGTGTGGTTCTGGGGGGGTGGCTTTGCAGTCCCAAGCTGTGTGGTCATGTCTTAGACACCAAGTTGGGCTGCTCTGGGCCATGTGGATGAACAGCAGCTGTGAAGTGTCCAGCTGTGGCTCTGTGTGCCACCAGGGCCACGGTCTGGGGGGCACCAGCCCTCTGCCGTCACCCATCACTTCCCCTGCGGTTCACAGTTCCCAGAACGGCACGCGAGCAGCAGGGGCAGACCAGGCATCCTTTGTGACATTAGATAAGGGGCAGCTCATGAGAAGTGGAATAAATAGGGATGTTTTGGCATTGTTTTTTCTCACTGTTGTGCCCACACCATTATTAACTGGCCTCATTGAGTGTTTCGGCAGAAACAGCACGTTGTTAGAAAATAAAAAATATTTGCAATACAGCGCCGGGTGAGCTTGTAAGGAGCAGCCCTAATCCTTGGTGGAGGTGGCGAGGAGCTGGGATTTGCTCCTCGAGGAGCATGTGCAGTGCCCAGGCCTGTTTGTCTGGCTCCGAAAGGTGACGAGGACACTGTGGGGCAGTGACTTGACACGGGGTGAGCTCTGCTGTGCCGGGAGCTCCGCAGGTGCCTGCGCCCGGTGCCGTGATTCGGGGCGGCTGCGGTGCCAGCGCCACTCTCCGCCGGGGAGCCGGCTCAGCTGGCGGATGTGGTGGCTGACCCCAGGCTGCTCCTCCTCGGCAAAACAAGCCCCGGTGGTTTTTAAGCAAAGCCGTCTTACACCGAAACTCGGCGGGGAGCTCCCGGGCGCTCTCTCGGCTGAGGACGTGGTAAGCGGCGAGCACGGATCTCACGCTTCGGGCTGCTCCAGCTGGGCTGAAGGTTCTCACCTGGCTGCACTCGGGCTCTCCGTGGGTTTGCTCCAGAGCTGTTTCCCAAGGAAGCCAGCAGCACTGGGTGTTTGTCCTTGTTTCTGTGCTGGTGGGAGGAAGAGAGGAGGAGCAGCTCCAGGTTTCCTCTCTGCAGGCCTCCTGTCTCTGAGGTCTTCTCCTCTGAGGTTGATTCTCGGAGCTGTGGGAAGGCCATGGGGATGGAGCAGTGGGTGGATGCCTTGTCCTGTGGCCGTGCGTGGTGCTGGAGCTGGGAGTGGGGTCAGAGGTGCTGTTGGCCGTGGCGTTGTCCAGCGCCGTGTTCTGCGCTCAGCACCCGGGGGTGCTTCCAGCATCGCTCTCAGCCCTCCCCTTCTCCCCCCTGGTTGGAGATCAGGCAGGCAGGACGCAGCAGCTGCAGGCAGGGGAAGGAGAAATGAAGCACACCAGCAAGTGCACGTGTCCAAAACAGAAAGCGAGAGAGGCAGAACGGCTGCGCGGCTGCCTGCAGTTGTTGGCTTAGCGTGGGGGTGATCCCGAAGTTGGGGACAGCACTGAAGAGTTTGCTGGAGACTTTATGGTAGGTAAGGCAGCAGGCTGAAAGCTTTAAAATAATTCTAAAAGGGAGGGCGGGGAGGAAGCTTCTTCCTTTTTCCTTCCGTTGGGCTTTCTCTGTGTGTTGCCAAGAACTTTCCTGTAATACTGTGTTCAGGAGCCCAGCTTTAAACAGTCTGATTAGCAAATCTAAATGAGCCTGGTAGACTCAGATTATTTGGGGTCAGAGGATTTACCAGGAAAGGGGTGGAAATGGTGTTCTTGGCACTCCCACATGGAGTGATAACACAGAAGCCTTGAGACTCAGGGTGCTTTCCCTGGCTCTCCCTCCCAGCGCCCCACGCACGGACGTGTCCAACCTTCCTGGCTGGCACCAGAGGATATTTTCAATCCTTTACACTGGGCCTAAGTGCCTCTTCAGCCTGCTGCGTGAAAAAATGGGTTTTAATGAGGCTACTTTCGGGTCTTTAGCGTTTTATTTACCTAAAGGTTTCCCTGGTGCTGCCCTGCTCTGCCGGGGTGGCTTTATGGTGCTGTGGCACTCTCGGTGTCTGGCCTTGGCAGTGCTGCCGCTGCTGACCTCCCCCCCGGTCTGCTGATGTGCCAGAGCCCCTGACTGTCCGTGGTCTTTCTGCCACCTTGATTTCTGTCGTGACATTTACTGAATTAATGAAATTTTCCAGGCTTCCCAAAGTGCATCCGTGTGGGAGCACCTGAACCACAAGGAACAACGGGAAGGGTGGTGTAGAAGGAAGAAAGACCTAACTGGAGGCAATTAGAGATTTGAAAACCCTGGAGAGGGTGCTGTGGCAACTCAGCAGATTTGTGGGGTGAGAGGAACGTTTGCAGAGGGCAGGAAGAGATGCAAAGAGAGGGAGAGGATGAGCCAAAAATAGAATTGAGCAAAACAAGGGAGAGGAAAAGGAGCAACATGTAGTTTGGGACTGCAGGGCTCTTCAGTTGTTTTATTTCAGGTGTCATAGAGTTACCCATGAGCAGCCAGAGGTGTTAGGAATTTGAGGTCAGGGTGTGAGGGCTAAATCACATTTGTGTGCTTCAGTGGTGGGGAATTCAGGTGGCACCCACTGGGTGCTGCTCCTGTGTCCGTGTGGAAGCTGCAGCGGTGCTGGCAGCGAGGTGCCACCCAGCAGGTGTCTTAAACCTCTGCTAGAGAAAATTGCAGCTTCTTCTGAATCATGGAATTATATAGGTTGGAAAATACCTACAGAATCACCAAGTTCAGCCGTTAGCTCAGCACTGCCAAGTCCACCAGGCAGTTTGAAGGCAGCTCATAAACCTTGCTGGTGTTTGCATTTGAAAAAACGCAGTCACAGCTCACAGCGCGATTTACTGGAGTCACTTTCTGAGCAATTAATCCACCTACGTCCTGCCAGGGCTTCCACGGTGCCTCTTAACAGTTCATCACGGGGCACAGAAATTTGTCAATTTTAATCCTCCTCACTAATTTTTGAGGTTTTGTTTTCTCCTTGTAAAACCCAGCGCGGGTGTAAGCGAGGCAGAGCAGGTCAGAGTCACTTCAGGCCGTGCCAGCGGGTTCTGAGCTCCACCAGCCATTTTCTGACGGGGTTACAGGAGGCAAAAGCTCAGCTGAGTGTGGGCAGGGGGAAAAGGAAAAACAGATGGTTCTTGGGACATGCAAGAGCCTTTTTTTTTTTTCTCAAGGGCACAGCCTTTGAGCCTCCCAGACGGGTAATTCTTGTTTATACGCCCACGGAAGGTGACGGTCCTGGTTTTGGGCCTCTTGGTGTGTCTTCCCAGACACGACGTGTTTGTTTTGTAGGTGGATGTCAGGAGCTGCATCACTCTCCCATTTAAATATTTATTTTTAATTTGAAACCAGGACATGTGTGAACGTGGGGAAGCTTGTTATAGGCAGGGATTCTGCCTGGGCTGGGGCTGTGAGAGCTGATGGGCTCCCTCACTTCAGGGGAGTGTTTGTCCCATCTGGGGCAGGACTGAGGGCACGTTCTGCCCTGCATGGATGGACTCCAGAGCTGCAGGAAAAGCAGCATCTTCCCTAAACTCCTGGATTTCCAGCAGAACAGCCCTTGTGCCAGAGGCTGACCTCTGGAATGGCCAGGCTGGAGTTGGGGCTGGCAGAGTTCTCCTGTCCCTGGTGTTTCCCAGCACTGGTGAGAACAGAGAAGGAGCAGCACCACACTGGTGCGTGGTCGTGGGGAGAAATAAACTCGATTCCAAAACCTGGCACAGCTTTCTAGGCACAAGGAGAAGTGGTGACCATAGGACACCACAATTCCCTTTCCTCCTCCCTTTGATGTTTGGCCTTTCCAGCTTTTGTGCGAGAGAGGTTGGATGTGAGGCAGGGGATCTGCTTTTCTTGGCTCCCCCAGGCTGAGTTTTTATAACCTCTGATTTTCTTCCTGACTTTCCAGAAGAACTCTCATTTTACTCTCAATGGTCAAAGATGTTGGGCCTGGATATTCCCTTCAGCTCCACAGCTGGCTGGAGGACAGCGTGACCTCCAGTGCTGGGCTGATCTGTTCACTTCCAGCCTGGCAGAGGGGATCTCCAGGCTCAGGTTTTTGCTGTTTAAGCTCCCAGATCCTTTCTTTGCCTGCCATGCACCTTGCTGGGCCAATTCCCCAGCTTCCCAAGGGCTGGAGCACATTGCTCTTCACTACATCAGATCAAATAATTCCCATTGCAGCTGTTGGGGCTGAGACCCCCCCCTCCCCACATCAGCTGCGTGCACGTGGTGTTTTATTTATTGATTTTTTTTTTTTTAAGACCCTGAAATTCCTTTTTTCTTTCTGAGGAAGTGAAAGCTTTCTTGTTCCAGTTCTTGAGAACTGTTCAGAAATAGATTCCCAGGTGGAATTGGTTCTTGTAAGGTAAATGTGTGTCAGTGTTACCAGGGTTATTCTGTGACAGGGCTTTCTATGCCATTGCTGAAGGTCTTAGTTAATTAGATGATTAGTCTGCTGGTCAAGTATCTATCTGCAAATAAAAAATAGCAGTTGAGTGTCGCTGCCTAAAATACTGCTGCTGGAATCAGTCTGTGGCACAGAGCAGGAGGGCTTCTTATTTAATTAAAATCAGGAACATACTGTACTGTACTCTCCAAGGGTCAAGGAACAAAAGGGACGTACACATAATAAGCAGCAAACTGTCCTTTCGAACCCCTTAAGCTCAGCCCAGGGGAGCTGTGTTTAAAGGGACATTTTCAAGATAACATTTGTGATTTTTCTTCTGTCTTTTTTTCCCCTTTTTTCTCTTTCCCCATGCTGCTGTGTGGATTATTGAAGCTGTGACTGAATTTTGTTCTTACCTGCTCTTACTCTTGGATTTGCAGTTGTCATCAGGACTGCTTGGATGCCAAAAATCCCTGTGTGGGTGCTCAGTGGCTGGGTTGGGCTTGCTGGGGTCCTTTCCCAGGAGGCAGCCCTGCTTGCAGCCCCAGGAAAAGGCTGGAGGCAGATGGAACAAGGGGCTGAGCTCCCATTCCAGTGCCCTGTGGGGCTGGGAGTCACTGGGAACATTTTGGGGAGGGAAAAACGCCAAGCATCATGGCCCAGTGATCCAAAGGAGGAATCTATATGTTTTTTTTTTTTTTTTTGAGTTTTTCTGTGCTTGTTTGAAAGTTCCCCCAGTCTGACAGGCTCTGTGTGTTTGTTTCCGCAGGACGTCGCGCTGTTGGAGTACCAGCATCATTCCAGGGATTTCGCTTCCCACCTCCCGCCAGGGTCTATCATGCAGCCGCAGCGGCGGAGGCCGTCCCTGCTCTCCGAGTTCCAGCCAGGCAATGAAAGGTAGCCAGGATTTTTCTGTGGGGCTGTGGTGGCAGCAGGAGGCTCGGGAGGGACCTGGGCAGTGGGAGGTTGTGTCTGGGACCTGCCCGTGCTACTCAAGTGGCACCTTTGCCTTCCGGTTTCTTACTTTTGTCTCTCACACGTTTTAAAGGAGTCTTAAAAACAACAAACACCAAAAAAAACCCCCCACCCCCTCACTCCTGTGCAGCTTCACGCTGCTGTGACTGGTTGTGTTGGCTCCTTCAGCATAGGAAATGAAGCCGTGTGGTTGGGTTTGGTCTGTGGCTCCCGAGGCTGCAGGGAGGAGTGAGAAGAACTCATTTCCTCCCCCATCTCCGCTTCCTCTGCTGCTGCTCTTCCTCCCCGCTTTCATTGTTTTTGTTTCTCTTTTCTGCGTTCCCCTCACAACTTTCTCCGAGCTGCCTTTTTCCTATTTGCTCCCGTCCTGCCTCTCCCTGTGTCCGTGTTTCCTGCTGGAGCCTCACGGGAGGCTGGCAGTGGTTTTAGGTGCAAGGCAGACAAGTGCTGAGGCTGGGAATGCTGTGCCTGCTTCAACCACAGGAGCTGGTTTGTTTGAAGGACATCACTCTCACTCTCTGTTTCAGTGCAAAACGCTGCTCTCTCTCACAGTTTCCCTTCTGCCTTTGATGTTTAGTGGTTTGGGAAAAAAAAAAATGGCCTGGAAGTGAAATAAGAGCCTTGCTACAATCAATTAATGCAAAACAATTTTTTTAATGCTTATTTCTTAGGCTAAGAACAAAACCAGTGCAGAGTCAGAAATGAATCTGTTTCTCTAAAATGTTAGGGGAGAAGATTGAGAACTCAGGGTGCTGGATGCATAATAAATACTCCTTTTCTAGGATCCTCTTTTTCCAGCCGGTTGGGTTCAGCTCAGTGCTCAGCAGAAACAAACCTGTGAGAATTCGGAGGCAAAAAGCAGCTTCCAAAGTTCATTTTGCATCTGGACGTGCCCTTCTGGGCTATGCCTGTGGCACCTGCACGTACAGAGGGTCGTGCCACTTTTGATAACCCATAATTTATTGCAGAGTGTTGCGCTGCCTTGGCTCGCTTGGATTTCTCAGTGCTTTGATTTCTTAGCACGGAGTAACACGGTTAAGTTGGAATTGGGTCAGATTTAGCTAAATTTGGGGGAGATGGGTAAAGAGGACCCAGCAACATGCTCCTGCCTGTTTTTGTTTTTCACACTACTGATGGCTTGCAAAATGGAGAAGCAGTTCTGCTCTCCAGTAATATCCTGTTTAAAAAAAATATATCTTGGTTTTTCTGTATCGCTAAAAAGCCCAACTGCAAACCTTGGTGTCTGCTGTACCACCTGCCTGGTCTGGTGTCACCCAGGCATCCCCCTTTGGCTTACAAATGTTTTTAAATGCCCAACCTTATTTTTATGTTGACAATCACATGAACGTGGGTAAAAGTTAATCAGAGTTGTCAGGGGATGTCACACATCCACATGCTTATCACGGTACTTCATTTTCAACCTGACTGGTGATGTTTCAGCATGCTGTAAAAAGAAGCTCTCTTAATAACTTACATTTCATCCCTTTCCCCCTTAACATCCAAAAAATTGTACTTTTGCAAAAATTATGCTACGTAGTAAAGCTAAAAAATACTGCTTCAGTTCAGTTGACACCTTGTGCCAGAATGCTGGGACACAGAATTACTGAAGATTTTTGAGGGCATCTGAGAATGCAGAAAGGGGGTCTTTGAAAATATTGTAAAGAAATTTTCAATCCAATATAATTAGTTATTGAGGTGATTCAAACTGGGTGCTGTTGGGGTTGGGGAGGTGTTAGTCTGTTTTGCAAAGCCAACTGCTGTTTCTCTGCATCTTTAAGCCCTAAAATTGCATCCTCTGGGGGCTTTGCTGGTTCACCTTTGTAGTCTGAGGAGCTGCAGTGCTGGAAAAGGAGCCCTTTGGGTGGTGGTCGCTCACCTGAGGGCTCCAGGGCCAGGCTCCTGGTTGGGTTGATCATTGGTGCCCTCCCCAAAAAATAGCTGTGGCTCTCCCTGGTGCAGAGCAGAGCCCGGGTGAGGGAGGGTGGCGATGGCAGCCATCTCTGCAGCTGAGTCCCCTTGGCAGGCTCAGCGCCTTGGCTTTGTTCCTGGGCTGGGATTGATGGGTTCGAGCAGAGGCAGCTGGTTCTCGGCGTGAGGGGCTGCGAGGAGGGACACTGAGGCGAACAACATCCACAGCACGGCACGGGGGTGAGCAGAGGGGAGCACAGGGGCGTGCTGGGTCTGAAAGGAAGAACCTCGCTGTGGTTCCCCCCCTTGCCTTGGAGTTCAGAGGAGCAGCCTGGCTACTCTTGGTTGTGGTGGCTGCTGCGCCTCCAGGATCCCTCTGCTCCACACGGATATTGGCTCACGAGGCTGGGGCAGGTTCACAGAACTGGACATCGAGCCCTGGGTGCATTCCCAGATGGACATTCCTGCCCTGCACTCACCCAGGGCACTGCCTGCAGCTGGAGAGTGGTACAGCCCTCACGCCACTTGGTCCCGGTTCCCCTGAGCCCACCTGCCTGGGGAGTGGCCGCTGTTTGCCTTCCTGTCCTGGAAACCACAGGGACTTCACTCTGTGTGCTGGTTTGGGGGATTATCCCCTATTTTGGCTTTACCTTCACTTTGGACAGATCTCTAAACCCTCTGCAGGCTGTCTGTGCATGTGGTTTTGGAGGTTTGACCCTCTGGATGCTCAGAATCCCACAGAAACCATTTGAGCTTGCTTGGATGGTCTTCCTCCAGCTGTGCAGGTTTTCAGTGTCTCCTGGCTGCAGTTTTGCTGTGGCCACCAGGCTGGTGGTTAGATGTGATTCAGTGGAGAGGGAACAGGAGGTGAAGAGTTTCACCATGGGCACGACGTGTTCAGCGTGAATCACGTGTTGTTGGTGAAAAGGTGTCGAGTGGTGACTTGTGGGGAGGAGTGGAATTCTGAGATGGTCCCGTGTTTTGGGGCTTCCTGGGCAAGCAGCTTGTTGGGAAGTTGCAGAGTGCCCTTCTCCACGTACGTCAGAGTTGTCATCACCCCTCGGTGGTTGGGCAAAGACTTGAACTCCCTGTGCAGCAATTCTGGCTTGGGAGAAGGAAGGAAAACCTGAACCACTCAGCATCTCTCGCTGTAGGGAAAATTGGCTCTGCCTGTCTTTGCAGGGATGTGCTGCTTTCCGTGATGGCTTTTTTGGTAGCAGGCTTTTTCTTGGAAGGATCCACAGACTTCCCCTTGGCTTGTTCAGCTGGCCGTGCCAACTGGTCTGCAGGAGCGAAGAGAAGTATTTCAGGATCTGCTGTTGGTACAAGTCGTACCATGAATACTTGCAGTGGAATGTCCTGGCAAGGTGACAAGGATTAGGGCTTTTTTTCCTCTTCTATGTATATTTTGGTCCTCAAAAGAAGTGAGAAAAACTGGGTTGAGTGTTACATGGCAGGTGCCAGTGGGTGAGGGGTCTGAAAAATCAAGGAACTGGTTTTTTTGACATTTTGTATGTGTTAGGATTTTAGAGCAGGGTTCCATATTAATGCAGGAATGCTGGGGTGGATACTGCTCTCTGCTTCTCTGGCAGAAAATGTGGCTGTAAGTAAGCGGTGTGTGTGCTAACACAGTATATCCCACCTTTATCCAGAATCAGATGAGTCACTATTTTCATAGCAGATTATTTTCCCAGTTCAGGAGACCGGGCTCCTCTTTCGGAGCCGTTCTGCTTAGCAGGCACAAGGAGTCTGAAGGGTTTGCCTGGTGGTGATCTGCAGGATGACATTTAGGATCCATTAAGCAGCAGCTGCCTTCCTGCAGCCATCTGAGATAGCCCTGTGCAGTGTGGCACATGGACAGCAGGCTGGATCACTGTGCCTCTGGAATGGGATTGATCCTGCTGGCCGAGGAGTCTGGGGAGGGGTGGGAAGCTGGGGCGGTGTTGGTGGCTCTGGAAATCACACGCAGCTCTCGGTCTTCATCTGCGCTGGGCCAAATGGCACCAGCTGCTCCCGAGGTAACAGCACGACCCATTTGATTTTATTTATGGTTTTTAATTAAGTTTCCATTTTTAAAGGTGATCCTTCTCTCAGGAGCGAGCGGCGGTGCGGCTGCAATCCCCACAACCATATATCTGTGTCGTTCACGCTGGAAATGATGTACCGGGAGCTGCGGGTTTTTTCCTCCCCATAATTGAACGCAGGGAAACAACATCTGGAGAGGGCAGGTGCCGGTGTGCAGGCACTTGGGGACGAGCCTTATCCTGCCAGCTGTGGTGTGGGCTGCCTGACGTGACCGTGGATGGACACAGAGGGTGACCAAGGGCATGGGAGGTCTCTGTTAGTGGTTTGGGATCTCTGAGGTTCTCTGAGGTCTCTGAAGGTTCAGGAGTGTTCCAGCCACCCAGGGCTGCAAGGAGGGCTTTCCTGGCAGGCTTCAGTTCTGGATGCCTGCAGAAGAAAGCCTGTGGGGGAGCCTGTGGAGAGAGGCAAATATTCCTTCTCCTCCTCTGGAGTGAGGCAGTGCCCTTGCGTTAAAGCTTCTGCTGGTCCTGTCCATGAATAATTCAGGCTCTGTGTATGGGGATCTTCAATATGCAAGTTTTAAATAAAGCATCTGCCCTTATCTAAATTGCAGTTGGCTTGGAAGAAGGCGGCTGAGGGGTTGTGCAGGGCGGCCAAGACACTGCTCCCTGCCCTTGGGTGAGAATGTGCAACCTAAACATCCTGAGGATGCAAATGGGTGCTTGGTCAGAGCTCCTGAGGGCCTGGGAGTCCTTCAGCTGGGCCACATGGGGAGCTAAGCAGCCTGCTCCAGGCTGTCCCACACCTTTGGCTTGGGAAGACTCAGTCCTGCTGCTGGCAGACTGCGCTGAGGGCGTGGGAGCTCCATCTTCCCGCCCGGACACGCAGCTCTTCCCGTCAAGTCACGGTGGTTTATCTCCCTCTCCACCTACACGACAAAGGGAATATATCAGCTGGTCCTGGACGTGTTTTTCTAGGTGCCTGGTGGCAGGTTTGCTCCTACAAACCCTCCAGTTCCTCTTTTTAACAGGTCCCAATTTGCCCAGTCTCACACTCTGGCTCTCATTAGCTGTAAAGCGGTTTTTGAAACCTCTGACAAATCTTAGCATTGGCTATAAATAATTCACTTCAACACCAGTGGTTTTCTGTATTACTGTCTCTCAAAGGCATTTTATTGTCTGTCTGTACCTGTGGGGGTTGGATACTCTTTGTAGAATTTATTTTTGGAGACAATTTCCCACCAAACCATCTCAGCTGGAGGAAATAAACAGCCTCAGCAAGGCCGTCGTTTGTCTTGGTTCTGGTTCCAGGAGACACTGAGAATCACTTTTCCAGCCTGGTTATGTTGTTTGGCCCTACGGTTTACGGAACAGCCTTTGCAGAGGGGAGCAACTCTTGAATGTGCTCTTGCTGGGAAGTTGGTGGGAGCTGGCTCGGAATCGCTGCCGATGTTTTGAGCCCTCGGCGCAGGAGGCTGCGGGAAGTCAAGCTGGGTTTGCTGGATGTTGCAGAATAGCCATGGTTCCTCCTGCAGCCACCTCCTGCTGCTCAGCTGAGGGAGAAACGGGAAGGTCTGAGGAGCAGGAGAGGGTTGTGCTGCTCTGAGGAGCCGGACAGTGGGTTAATCAGGAGGGAGAATCTTTGCACTCCTGGAAAGTTTGTGCTTGCCCATTTCCCGGTGATTTGGCTTCAGGAAAGTAACAGTAACATCCCTCACGGTAAGATCTCATCACGACTGCTCTTACAAGTCCCAAGGGCAGCTCAGGATATCTTGTTTGACCCTCTCTGCCCAGCTCTCAGCTTAATGACTGGACACAGTGATTTTAGAGGTCTTTTCCAACCTTAAGGATTCTGTGCTTCCTTGACACCCAGCTACCGGACAAGCCCTGTTTTCAGCCCATCTTGTGCTTAGCTGCCTCTGGTGTGGGCATAATGATTTTTTTTCTAGGTCCTGGGCATCCAGGTCATCCAGCTAGAACAAGCTGCAGGTACCCCACATTGCTGTAGGATTTCATCTGCTCATACCTTCCTTCCACCCTCCGTGAGCCCCGGTGAATGAGTAACGCAGCCCTGCCGCTGGGAGGGTGCCATTCGTCATAAACCAAAGGTCTCACCGTGGGTTATCTTGGTCTCCTGGACCTGGACCTGCCCTGAGCAGAGCTGTGTGGGGGTGGTTGGCAGCTGGGCAAACCCCGGGCACTCAGCCCTGTGTGTCAGCACATCTCACGCTGCTCCGCTTGGCTGCCGCAGCTCCGTGTTTGTGGTGAAGGACTCAGGTGAAGACGAACCTGCCCCACTTTGTAATTAACGCTGGCATTTGCTTTGCTTCGTTTAATTACGCACAACTCACATGCAATTAGAAACACTCTTCCCCTTCAGCAAAGTAGGAATCTCTGGAATAAACCAGACGGGTGGGAGCTTTTTGGGAAAAACAGCGAACCCCAGCCCCGGTGTAACAGGAGGGATTTACGGGCAGACTCGTTTCTGCGCTGACAGCAGCGTCGTCGCTGGATAAAAGTCTGCAGTAAAGAGCTTTGCTGCAGGTGTGGATGTGAAGAGTGAAAGGTGCGAAGGCTTCAAGCAAAAGCATTTGTGTTTGCAGCCAGGACAGGCTGAGCGGGTTGTGTTGGGCAAAGCGATCTCGGGAGCGGCTGGAAATTCCAGTGGATAAAGTTAATAGCTGTTCCAGTGGATGTGGAAATGGAAATAAAATAGCACCTTATAACATTGCAGCTGCTTTCCCTGGCGTGGCCCCTGCCTCGCTGTGTGTAACCGCCTTTGTAGGGCTGAGTGGTGCTCTTATCTTCAGAATCCATGGGTTTTTCCTGAGTGCAGCAGTTGTGTCGGGTTCCTGACAACTGCAGAGGCCTTGGAGCCGTCCTTTGTCAATTAGCAGCTCCTTGGTAATATGGCCTTTAAAAAAGGGGAAGAAGTGAAAATAAATCCATCTGATTTTTAATTGCCTCAGCACAGCAGGGCCTTGGGTGTTGGAATATTTTAGCACCTGCCCAGCTCAACAGTTGCTTATTGTTCCTGGGTTTTATGGCAGAGCCTGAAACGCCGGCGTGCAGCTGTGGGCAGGCAGGGATTGCGTGAAGGGCAAGCAGGAAACCTGAGAGGTGCCAGGAGAAATTTCTGGGCTTGCTGAGAAAAGTTGAGGATCATTCAGCAGGGAAGTGTTTGCAGGTGAAGCGAGCTGTGCTGCAATGCCAGATTTCAGGGCTGTTCAGCTCTGGAGGGTTTGCTGTGCGAGCTGTGCACTGTCTTGGACATTGGAACACCTCCCCATTCTCCTGTCCCCTTTTTGCTGAGGAAGAGGATGAGCCAGACTCTGTTTCTGTGAGCAGCAAATCTGCTGCCCAATCCCAATGCCAAACCCACCCAGCAGAGCTTAGCATGCACATGCTCTGTGCCTGCTCTTGATGTTTAAATTAAATAACCCCCCGAATTTTATCTTGATTCCCTGGAGCGGGGTTAAGTTGCTGCAGGGGAGGGCACAGGGTGGTGCCCCTGAGAGGGTGGATTTTTACAGGATCCTCTCCCTGGATGCCATCCAGAGCCATTACTGCTGCTGGCTTCGGGGCGTTCTGGATCCTTCCCTTTTTGCCATCTTCTCTGAGATGTTTAATGTCAGCAGTTGCAGTTTGTGGGTGGGGGGCAAACGATGCATGAGACCCCCTGTTTTCTGTGCTTGCTCTTGACGAAACATATTCCCTTTCTCCCTCTCCTTCAAGCAGCCCCAAAGGCTGTTAAGTTTGTTAACCGGGGAGGACACTTTGCCACCAGCTCAGGAGAATTGCAACAGTCTTGTTTAAGGGGAAAAGAAAAAAAAACCCACGTTTTTTCACAAGCTTTGAATCTCCTGTGCTTCGTTTTATTTTTATTTTTTTTAAGAGACACTTCTGCCTGAAGTGTTAAAAACACACCCTTGGAGCTGCTGCAGCAAAGCTGATCCTAGGGCATAGTAAAAGGTTTAATGTATTTTTGTAGGATCCCTTTACAATTCCCACAAGAGAATCCTGCGGAGGAAAACAGAGCTACAAAAAAAGTTCAGCATTTGTTTAAAAAAAGCAAAAGCAAGCCCACTCTCTAGGTATTACCAACTGCATCATATTTAACAGGTAAAAGATGTTTGAGCTCGATGTGACTCACTGGTGCAGTTGCTATCGCTGGGTAATGTGCCTTTACAGCCTGCCAGGTCTGTGTCAGAGACGTGCAACTACATGTGGCTGGTTTCTTTCCTCCCC